>JAFMOD010001076.1:212897-241473 GCA_019802435.1 Corydoras maculifer | reverse complement strand
GGGTTCTCCGGTTTCCTCCCACAGTCCAAAAACATGGATCAAGTTAATTGAATTCTCAAAATTGCCCAATTTAGAGTGTGTATGTGTGAGTGAGTGTGTGCCCAGCGATGGATTGGCGCCCTGTCCTGGGTCTATCTGCCCAGCGCCCGAGACGTTCTCCCCTGGATGGGCATGGGGAACCCCACCGCGACCCTAATAGAGGATAAGCGGAAGATAATGAATGAATGAATGAATGATATATATAATATATATCAACCAATACATTCGTATTAAAAGACAACTGCAACTTTATATATACACTTTTTAAATACAGACACGTGCTTGAAATTTATTACATTTCTTGACAACTACTGGTTACTATCATCTATATAAATTTCATGATTAAATGTATAGCCTATTATATCCGAATGTAGTATTTCACAAGGTCTTGGTAGTTAAGGCTAGGCAAAGCTACCTGTATGATGGTCCAATTGCTAATAATGAGTATCCTAGAACAAACACTCCCAGGGACCCAAAAACAATGCTGGGGTCCTGGGGAGTCACAAAACTCAATGGGCCCTTAGTTCCTGCAGGAGGGCCTGCATGACAATTCCAATCTGACAAGCAGCACAGGGGGCCAAGGAATCTGGGAGCGAGGCATATTGTTCCTCTCCACATGCACAAGGTGCACCTCATTCAACTTTAACAGGAAATACAGAATTTGGCTAAGAATAAGCTGGTCAGGCCAGAGGCTTTCTAAACTAAATTACTAGCGAAAAAGAAGCCTTTTTGAGCCTTACCTGTTGTGGTAAGGAGGCGGAGTATGGAGAACAGAGAAAAAAAGAGATGGAAAAAGCTGCAGCTTGAGTTAAAAGATGCCATTTTCATACTCTTTACAAGGTAATAATTATACGAACAGCTGGAAACTTTAAGAGCTAGAATTAAAAGCTAAAAGCATAGGTCCTGTTTGATTTTTGTTTGTCCTACCATGAATGGCCACCTTTTTTTTGGGGGGGGCGGGGGGGGGGCAATTGTTTTTTTTTTTTTTTTTTTCAATTCTTGGGAGATATTTTTTATTTTACATTTTTTCAATCCCACTTTTGCCTCTTATCTAACACATACAAATTGAAGCAAAATCAAATGCATGTAAATGTTGTGACACACAGAAGAGGCCTGTGAGTAAACAAAAATAGGTGAGAATTGTAAAGGGTAGGGTAAAATCCCCTTAGGTGGCAGGGGTAAATATGCCTTGTTCTCATTCTGAGACTCCTCCAGGTTTTAACAGGGCCGATAAAAGAATGATTACACATATGAGAAAGGACAATCTGGACGAACGGTGAGGGTCTGATTATAACTGCAAAAGACAGACATAGCAAGGTAACAGTAATGGCTACAAACACAATGGAGCCTTTATTACATGGATTCTGGCTGTTTTTGTAGTCACTGTATGTCTTTCCTTTCGTCTTTTCCTAAGGACAGTTGCAGAAAATGGACTTTTCTACATATAGCAATACATTTTTTGTGGTCGGGATGTTAAGTCAGTTTTATTGTACCACCCTGTTTAACTAATTTTGCTTACACATTAAATCAACTTTGCTAATTGTAGTAACATGTTCAATGTTAATGTGTAATACGATTATTGTCTATATCATCATTATAGATGTAATTCTACTATTACAGACTAAGAACCATCTGTTTCTCTAATTCTTTACCATTTGAGTGTATCATACATTTAACAATCAGTTTTCTGACACATTTGTGTCACTGTTGGACTAAGAATAATCCACCAACAAAAAAACGTATACCCAAAAGCATCCAATGAGCAAAGATGTATGATTATGTATAGGTATGACTAACGCCAACTGTCCCAAATATTAAGCATAATGTTATTATTTTTATTTACCTTATATTTTTTTATATTTTAGGATAAGAAAAAAGCAGAAACTTTTATTTTTTCCTTATTTATCTTTTATTACTATACAGTACAGAAATACAGATTACTGGAAAGCATTCCTGACAAGATGCTCTAATAAAACACTTTATCAAATTTTATTGGTTTAGAATGCAGCTGCTGAGGCATATATTGAGGTTTTAGACCAATGTTTGTTCTAATTTCTTTAAAACCTCAATGGACTTTTCAGCAGTTGCATTCTGAACCAATAAAAGTATGTTTCTTTCAGGCAAGGCCTTGCATATTTTAGAAAAAACAATGCTAAACCACATACTGCATCCATCACAAAAGCATACACTGCATCTATCACAAATTTTTTAGATGCAATTTGTCACAGATTAGTTAACCTCTACCCATTTTTAAATCTAAGCAGCTGTGCTTTTCTGAAATGTTACTTTTATATTTAGTAACATTACTGACCTTTTGTTATTGCAACTGAAATATAGATTCATAAGCTTTGCAGATTATTGCAGTCTTGTGAATAAGGAATCAGTTTTGTGAGCTGAAGATCCCCGGTTCGATTCCCAGTTCCTCCAAATACTTTGGGTAAAGTGCCCTTGGGCAATACACCTAACCCTTATCGCTCCCTGAGTGCCATATACAGGGCTACGCATTGCTCTGGGCACGTGTGTGTATGTGTGAATACACACTCAGTGTATATATGTGTGTGTCATACTGCGAGAATAGGTTGGATATGGACAACTAATTTCAGTGTGTAAGTTCAGTTGGAAAAATTGTTTATTAGTTTATATAATTGGGGTTGTACTAGAATTCAAATAATTTTTAGTATTCTGTATGTTTTTGCCCATGGTTTTATGCTGCTAGCAGCTATGTCATGATTTTACAGTAATAACATTAGAGCTCATGTAGTTGGTAATTAAGCAATGTGATTTAATGTTGACTTGATGTGTGTTAAACTGAACTTCTGCAAACAATTTATACCTTCTAATTGTCTATTACAGTTTTTAACACTACCTGGCTGCTCAAAGAGAATGGGTCTCCCATTGAGTCTTTGTAATTTTAAGGATACTTACTACATACTACAGAGTTTTCAAACCTGTGGATTGCTAATCCTGGCAGAAGGGTGAAAATTTCTCTTGCTGATTTGTCCACTCAACTGGTTGACATTATTCTAAAGCATTTTAATCTGCTTATCACATAAATATATTCGTCAAACCAAGCTTAATTATATTCATATTTGCTGGTTGATCAAAAAAAAACATAATAGAAATGTTTTAAATCTTGGCAGCATGGCGGCTTAGTGGTTAGCACGTTCACCTTTTAGCACAGGGGATCCATATTCGAATCCCAATCTGGGTGGAATTTCCATGTTCTTTCTGTGGCTGCATGGAATTCTTTCAGGTTCTTCAGTTTCCTTCCACAGTCCAAAAACATGGATTCAGGGTAAAATGAAAACTTAAAAATTTCCCTGTTTGTGTGTGTCTGCGTGAGTGAGTGAGTATGCTCAGCGATAGATTGCCACCCTGTCCTGGGTGTATCTTCCCAGGGCTTCTTCTCCACTGGATGGGCATGGGGAACCTTCACGAGACCCTAGTAGAGAATTAAGCAAAAGAAAAGGAATAAATCCATGTCTCAAATCTGAGCCTTAGTATTTTACAGTATTACTTCATTACGTTACTACAGTATAAATTGGATTAAATAGCTAAATATAAAAAAATATACCTCAAACACTAATAATAATAATAATAATTCATTCATTCATTCATTATCTCCCGCTTTATCCTCTATTAGGGTCGCGGTGGAGTTCCCCATGCCCATCCAGGGGAGAACATCTCAGGCGCTGGGCAGATACACCCAGGACAGGGCGCCAATTCATCGCTGGGCACACACTCACTCACACACACACTCTATATGGGGCAATTTGGAGAATTCAATTGACTTGATCCATGTGTTTGGACTGTGGGAGGAAACCGGAGAACCCGGAGGAAACCCCGGACACGGGGAGAACATGGAAACTCCACCCAGATGGGGATTCGAACTGGGAATCCCTAGTGCTGAGAGGCGCACGTGCTAACCACTAAGCCACCGTGCCGCCAATAATAATAATAATAATAATAATAATAATAATAATAATAATAATAGGGTGGCACAGTGGCTTAGTGGTTAGTGTTTTTTTGTGAGTGTGTTCCCAGCGATAGATTGGCGCCCTGTCCTGGGTGTATCTGCCCAGTGCCCGAGACGTTCTAATAATGTTCTAATAATGAATGAATGAATAATAATATTCATAATAACTAAACAATAACCTGCCTGGGTGAAGTGTTTGTATATTATCTATTGTATATTGTCCGTAAATCTGATTTGGCTGAGCCATTTGACCAGCTGTGACATTATTTGCAATAATCCACACCTATGACAGCTTCACAAAAGTTCTTATACAAGTATTTTCACCTTTAATGAAATTAAAACTAAGGTGTTAAAGCTGTTGATTGTTAATGCATAAAAGAGGCTAGAGGGACAGAATACAATTAATATTAATGTGTTATGAATTACTAAATTCCCGTAGTAGGCAGATTAATTAGCATGAATATTCAGTTATTTTCCCTTTACTTAAATTCCATTTTGCTCTGATAACATTGTATAGCTTTTGCCCTGGAGTTGCGTAGTGATTTCAGCATGGAAAATAGTTCTGTGCTCATTTTTATTTAAAAGATAATGTGCTCCTTCCTGCAGTATTTTCTGTTCAAAGGATCTTTATTTTGTTACACCCTCGTGCTAACACGTAGGTCATAACATGTGTTAGGGTGTGCCTTCTGTAATGTAATTTACATTATTTTGATTTCTTTAAAGAGGTAGAGAAATATAAATCGAGCTTTTGTATTTCTGATGTTCTTTGTTCTTTGTTCAATATTGCAGCAGTCAGATTTCACAAACCCTAAATAAGGCAGTAACCACATACAGGTTTTTGCATAAAGAACAGACAAAATGATTAGTTTGCTTCTACGCTTTCTTCTTCTCCATCTCTCTCATCCGCTCCAGTACACCAGTGTCAACACATTCACCTCATGTCAAGACAGATGCGTTAGTGTGATGCTTTGCCCTGAGCTTCAATCATTACTCTCCCATGCCCCATTCCACATATTGATTTCGAAGAAGACAACTTGCTAATCCAAATAAACACCATGTCAGCAAGCCACTCAAGCTAACTGAAATATTAGCACAGCATGATCCACCAACTGGACAATCCTATGGTCTCCCAGTGCTCCTGTCCTAGTGGGGGATCAGGGGAGAGGGCTGTAAAAGCAAAAAAATACTTACTTTTACGAGCTGAGTTGTACAGTCAACTCCACAATTATTGATACTCTATATTTTAATATAATATTATTATTGTAACATGACTAAAGGTTGCTTCTCCCTGTGACAATATGCAATCCATTAGTTCTCATTTATTTTGGAAGCAATTATATTACAATTTTTTTGGTAACACTCATAAATGTAAATTCATTCATTCATTATCTCTCACTTTATCCTATATTAGGGTCGCGGTGGGGTTCCCCATGCCCATCCAGGGGAGAACGTTTCGGGTGCTGGGCAGATACACCCAGGACAGGGCGCCAATCTATCGCTGGGCACACACTCACTTACACAGACACCCACGCATACACACTCTTTATGGGGCAATTTAGAGAACTCAAATGACTTGATCCATGTTTTTGGACTGTGGGAGGAAACCAGAGAACCCGGAGGAAACCCATGCAGACACGGGGAGAACATGGAAACTCCGCCCAGATGGGGATTCGAACCAGGAATCCCTAGTGCTGAGAGGCAAACGTGCTAACCACTAAGCCACCGTGCCGCCTAAATGTAAATAGTATGTATTTAAAGGTGTTCAGATTTTTTTTTTTCAAATTTACATAATTACATTTACACTACATTTATATATAGTCATTAAGCAGTGAAAAAAGTGAATTACAAATGAGAGAACAACATAAGTCAGTAGTTAAAGAAAAGCCATAGCTTTTAAATATAGTAGTATAATACTATACAATGCTAGTAATTTAATAAAATAGTATACAGCAATTTCTCATTTTACCAGATGGGTAATGGTAAAATATAAATCATAAACAAAAATTTTGTGACTTTTGTGGACAGGAAAAAAAAATCTGCCTAAAATTCACATATTCATGTTTAAAAGATACTTAAGACTTAATGCATCCAAAGCTACCTGTTGTAAAGCTACCTAAGTTGAAAATGTTTTTGATACACCTAAAGGAAGCATTTTTTTGTCTTTCTGGTTTTGTCTTTCCCACAATCCAAAAGCATGGATTCAAGGTGAATGGGCTGCTCTAAATTTCCTCTACCCAAATTGTCCCTATATTGTATTGTGTGAGTTCCAGTCCTGTATTTGAAAAACATTCTTGAAACATTCTGCCCTGGATGCCCCCCTCCTACTCCCCCTATGTTTTTTTCTCCAGTAGCTAAGGTCAAACCAGTTTATGTCCAGTTCATCTACAATGAGGTACATCAGATAAAAACCTTTTCTAGGTCAATTCAGCCCACCATCCAAATTCCCTTCTTATATCTTAACCAATGCTATTTACTGAAATATAATACAAAAGTGGTGTGTTTGTTAAGAGGCATTTTGATAGTCATAACATGGCAATGGAGAACTGAGTCTCAGCACAGGATTGGCGGGAGAATGGCCTTGTAAGTTCACACTAATTGTCACACTTAACTACCAGGCTAACACTTAGTCTGGTAGTTAAGTGTTCTCAAACCATGTTCTCTACACAGAATAACATCTATGTGTTGTGCCCTTTAAATATTTTATTAAATATTGCCACAAAGGGTATAAAGTGTAATATTGTCACCAAGTTATAGTACACCAAAACAAAGCATGGACAGAAAAACAACTGCAAAAATTTATATGTGAAATACAGGCATGGCGGCACAGTGGCTTAGTGGTTAGCACGTTCGCCTCTCAGCACTAGGGATTCCCGGTTTGAATCCCCATCAGGGTGGAGTTTCCATGTTCCCCCCGTGTCTGCGTGTGTTTCCTCCGGGTTCTCCGGTGTCCTCCCACAGTCCAAAAACATGGATTAAGTCAAGTGAGTTCTCTAAATTTCCCCATATAGAGTGTGTATGCATGCGTGTCTGTGTGAGTGAGTGTGTGCCCAGCGATAGATTGGCGCCCTGTCCTGGGTGTATCTGCCCAGCGCCCGAAACTTTCTCCCCTGGATGGGCATGGGGAACCCCTCCGCGACCCTAATATAGGATAAAGCGGAAGATAATGAATGAATGAACAAACTTACATTTGTAGTTACAATGTTGAACATGAATAACATATTCTACAAAATATATGAAGTGCCTTTTCAACATAATGGTGAAATACAGACTATAAATACACAATACTTGCTTGACTTGTATATTCTTGGAAAAAAAGAGAACAAAAAAAGAAGAAAAGAGAACTTACTTCACAAAGTAAGTAATCAAACCCAGAAATTTTGGAACACATAAATATGTAAACACATATATAAATAAATACATACATACATACATACAAACATACTTACATACACACATTCATGCATGCATACATACATACATACATACATGCATACATACATACATACATACATACATACATACATACATACATACATACATACATACATACATACATACATACATACATATATACTTACATGCATGCATAAGCCTACATACTAAATATGATTGGTATGTTATTAAGTTCAGGATTTTTTAAATATAAAATAAACTAGATAAAAATTAAAGTCTACCTCAAGTTTAGTATTCTTATAATGGATGTAGACATGTAGGCATTAAATAAAATTATCTGTATCTAAAATCTAAAGACATGACAAATTTGTGTAATATAGTTTTGCTTTTGTAATTTAATTTCAGTGAAGACAAGTACTGGTCCTCTATCTCACACACTGGATTGCCCCCTGCTGAGGTTTTGTTGTTTCCTGGTTTGTTAAATAATTAATTCATATCTGCTCTTTCGCCACAATCTATACCAAGACATATGAACAGCCAGAACAGATTATCATTGTTAGCCTTAGTAGAAAGGGCTTTTATTAATTCATAGGTAAATACCATAGTTATTCCTTTTTGATAAGTTGTGGCAAAGCAATCTGCATCTTATGCAGCAATACAAAAAAAAATTTTATCGCTTACATGCTGATCTTTGATGATGTCATGATCTCACTTAGATTTCATTTTGAGATCAATTTTGTCACATATATTTCTCCTAAAACAGCTTGAGAGAAATAGTATTAGACAAAGAAGAGAAATGGTAGAAGCAATTCACAGTATCAGGACTGAAAGGGCATTTAGTCTTTGGATGAGAAATTGTTGCATTAATTGTGAAGCTTCTGTCAGAATAATTAGTTTGGTGAATCTGAGCACAATGCAAGATTTAACTTTGAAGTCTTCGTGTGTCTTCTTGTCTAAGGGACTCTACGGAGAAATTCCGAAATGAGATCTCTATTTTAAGTTTTCTTTACTATGGTTATGTAAAATATACGAAAAGAATGCAGTGTGAATGAGGATACATATGTCTTATATACAGGAAAATGTAAAATGACATGAGTAACATAAATAGTGTGAAGGTGTTTAAACATATTTTACTTAAATTCTGGTTAAACTTAATTTTGTATCAGATCATGTCATCATTAAATGAAAACATGCAATTACTGTATTTAAAATTTTGATATAAAACACAATCTGCCCATATATTTTAACTAATGTATATAATTGGTGCAGTCATAGGCTTGTGGTAAAGAAATCAGCCTTCCAACCCGAAGGTCCATTCGATTCCTTTGGGCAAGGCACCTAACCCCAATTGCCCTTCGGGTGCTGTGTATCTTTACCTGTGTGTATATTTGTGTGTTTTACTGCACAGCTGGGATAAATGTGGAGGACAAATTCCTCTGGGTGGGCAAAAATAACAGTGGGCAAAAATAAACCACTTTATTATGTTGACCACACTGGTAAAAATTTAATAATCTCTGTTTTTTAAAATATTGTAGTTATTCTTATTTTATTTAAGTGTATTAATGTATATAGTGCTTTTTATAATATTACATTTTCTCCAAGCACATTTACAGTGTTTATGCCTGAACCTTCAAAGAGCAAGTCGAAGCAGCAGTGGAAAGGGAAACTCCCTTGTGTTGTTGTAAGAAACCTTGAGGACCATGGTTCAGTGGGGAACTCATCCTCTTCGAGCAGCCAGGTCATCAATGTACAGTTTGTGAA
This sequence comes from Corydoras maculifer, assembly GCA_019802435.1. NCBI lineage: Eukaryota > Metazoa > Chordata > Actinopteri > Siluriformes > Callichthyidae > Corydoras > Corydoras maculifer. The sequence goes on along the minus strand of JAFMOD010001076.1, from coordinate 232,304 downwards.
ATTATCAGGTGTCCATTATCTAATTCAGTTTGGTAAAATCATCAATTTTATCTCTAATCATCCCTTTAATCTCCTGTGAAGATTAAAGTCCTCTATTAAGGTCATTGCTATAGTGCTCTAGCAGTGTTATGAATGCCTAGCTGTTGAGACATCAAAGGAAAACAGATAAGATGAAGTTATAGAAGTAATAGAACAGAAAATAACAATCGAAAAGCTTTTTTTTTTTTTTTTGCTTGTTGCAGTTTATTCTAGTGAACTGGTAATAAGGACCGGAGACAGGATTTCACAAGCTGACAGGATTTTTTTTACAGACAGTATTAAAAAAGTATATTTAAATTTCTGCTGTTAATTGAAATAATGTAGCCTTGTTATCCTGCAGCTCATGATCCAGCTCCCTCTTCCTGTGTCATATAGATGTTCCAGCTTATGAACGACACACACATTCATCAGCGAAGCCATGGTAGGTGTGTTAATTACCTATAAGGTCCATCGCCATTGGTTTCACCTCCCCTTCCCATCACCAATGTGCTTCTGCTACATAAATATAGTGCAATGAAAATAACATTGACTTTACATAGCTAATTGTTTGTTTCATAAACTGATGAGCATGTAATGAAAACTTATCATGTTAATTGTTGCAAATTGTTGCAAGGGACATGATAGCTCAGCGGACAGGGTGTTGGATTATCAATCTGAAGTTTGTGGGTTCAAATCCCAGGTCCACTGACATTACCAATGTGGCTGCTTATTGCAATGTGGATCCTTATTGCTCCAGGCGTGCTGTATCAACCCCTGTGTTCTGATCCCAACCAATGTTAACTTGAAAATAACTTGAATGTTGCAAATAATTAGTTTTTTAGCCCAAGTCTTATTAATCCAATAAGAAACTAAAGGAATAATTAAACAACACAGGTAAACATTTATAGACATATGTGCATAAACTTGACAACACAGGGCAGTGGAAAAGCTAAATACGGTATAGGCAGGACATGTGACAGCAACCATAGTTAAGGCAAATAAAGATAACCAACAATGACATTAAATAAGAATTTCAAATGAATAATTAATACTCACAAATGGATAACAATTAGCAAAAGGAACATAATGATAAGTGAGTTTTTACTGAACACGCATCCATGTTTGCCCTAACACAGTGCTACTAATTTATGGTGTGTTTTTTGCTTTTCAAATTAACCAACTCAAAAAACAATTTTTGTTTGAAGCATTACTTTTGACACAGGTTATTGGTGATTGTGTCTCATTATTGATACATCCTTACTAGTGCTGAACATTCAGACTTCATTTATTTTTTAGTTTGTCATGTCTAGCACCTGGTTATCTTTTGTGGATTCAAGCTCTGATCTTCACTGGTTATGCTTGCCTCACCACCTGGCACCCTGTTCAACCACTGGCCTTTAGCTTTACTTATTTTGCTATTTTTATTTTCTAATATTTTTTATGCGCTCTCTCTCTTTTTCTCTCTCCCTCCCTCTCTCCCTCCCATTTTCCTGGCTAGTGCAGGAGGGAATGAGCTGCTTCCCTGCGGTGAGGCCTGAATCCAGGGGCCACCTGCAGCAGTCACCATCAGCACAGCCTGATGCCTCCGGTCCTCTTTGATATGAGCTCAGGCTGTCTTTACACCCGCGCACCCACCACACAGCCTAACAGCTAATGTGGGATATCAAACGGCTGTCGCCTGCTCTGTCACACTCACATTTTTGTCTCTTTCCTTCTCTCTCTCCCTCTCTCACTTCTTTTCCTCTGTCTTTTTTCTAGGGCTTTACTTTTAGGTAATGGTTAAGCCTGTGCTGCAGCCGAGCACAGGGCCTTTCAGAGGCACAGCTTGGGCTCCATGACCCAGGCAGCTGCCTCCATCTTTACCGGCTTTGTTTAACAAGAGCCTAGCTAAAAATCATCAGTGCACAGCAGCTGTATTTGCTGACACCTGGACACATACGTAAAATGCTCTTATGTTTCTCAACAATTCAAATGTATCTTGTTTTTTTAAATCACTTTTTTGCAAACACCCACAAGTTAATTTTTATTTATTTTCATTTAATTTCATTAACCCAACCCTACATCTAAGATTACTTAGTACATCTAATAAATATATAGAACATACGATGAAAACGATATATACGATATATACAGTTCCTTTGCATATTTTGAGAAGAAGTGCATAATTTTATTTACAAAAAATTATTAGAGTTAGTCTGTGCACAATATACTTTCAGATTGAGAGGACAAAATTCATGGCATGATTCCCGTCAACCCCCTAGTAAGTAAGAAATCATTAAATGGACAAAAATGGATGCAATGACTATCTGTGCACAGCATCAGGTCAAAACCACATGCACATTAAAGGACGGTCTTAAAGACTCACAGTCAAGTCATCTGACTCAGTACAGAATAAACTTACTAACATTTTTATCAGAAAGAATTTTTAAATAGCCTGTCACACAAAAGGTTATACAAAGTTTAATAAACATTTTCCAGTATTCATATTGAATTATTAAATATATAATATATGAGCATTTTAGGAAACAATTCACAACACAAGAGCACATGCTATAAAAAGAAAAAAAATATTGCAGGGTAAATCTACACTTGGAAGCCATATTGGATACTGATTAGGTTTGAGTGTAGGTTCCTACTGACTTGTGACTTGTGTAAAAGTAATGTAAATTTAATCTAGAACTTTTAATTATTTTTTGTTTAATGCAAGTATTTATTTTCAAAAGGCTAGTTAGCAAAATCCAATTTTTGTCAAACTGGTAATGTGTAATTGCGAGTTGCCAAGTTGCCTATTGACAAACTCACACACAAACGAATAAACAATTGCTTGACAGGTGTTTTGGTAAACAAACACCTCTTTACAAAGACTCAAGTACATAGGATAACCACACAAGAAAATATCACATATAACCACACACAAACGTAACAACACACCTCTCTCACACCTTAAGAAATTGGTGGTGTTGTGGTGAGAAAATTGGAGCTAATCAAGTGACAGACAGTTGAACTCAGGGGAGACATTCCTAAAAATTACAATCAACAACTGGATTACCATGACAGGGAAGTGAAGGTGTTTATTAGCCAGCCCTTTTCATTGCAGAGAGATGAAAAAATTAACTACCTCTACCTTTTCCACCTCGACATACAGGGGGTATGTAATAAAGAGGCAAGGACAAACTCCGTTGGGTTTTATACGCTTTTGTTAACTTAATAAGAACCTAATGAGACAGAGCTAGTACAATGCTTTTTATTAAATCATATTTTATTGTCTTAAATTTTTTACTGTGATTTTGAGTTTGATAACAAAACAATAAATGTATTATTTAATCATATTTCTGTATATTTAATTCAAACTTAATATTCAATAAAATAAATTACTTTTGTGAATTTTATAAAATTACTGTTATTCAAATATTTATAATGTAATATTTCAAATCACAGTGTTTTTTATTTTGATAATAAATTATAAATCAGTGAACAATCCATCCATCCATCCCTCTATTTATTATTTTCCCCATGGCCCCCCAGGGGAGGACATTTTAGGCAGATACACCCAGGACATGGGTTGGGCACACATTCACTCAAAAACAGACCATATATGGTCAATTTTAGAGCAGCCAATTCACCTTGAATCCAAAACTGGAGAACCCGGAGAAATTTCACAATTGTCAAACAGGGACAACATGGAAACTCCACTCAGATCAGAATTCGAACCTAAAACGCCACCACTCATAGGTGGACATGCTACACACACACAGCTTTTGAAATTTGACTACAAATTCATAATATATACATTGAAAATGTGTAAATATCATAAAAGAAAACAAATATATTATAATTTTTTACCAAATTATATAGCATGTAGGATGTATTAGGTTATATATTTTTTGTCCCAATGTATTTATTTTGAGCCTCTGTAGATCACAGACTCACATTGCATAAGCATGGCATTAAAATTATATTAAAGCTCCAAATGTTAAAATATACAGGACCCATGGGCTTCAGGAAGCTTATTTTCAAACATGAATTGAAAACAAATATTTGGAAAAAGAGGCAATTGGATCTAATGAATCTGCGTGAAATGGATGTAATTTATATATCTATATCTTTATATATAGATTGTGTATATAAGTTCAAAACTAACTTTATTGTAATAAAATAAAACTGTATTGTAGTGCAAAATACAATGAAAAATAATAAGTGCATAACGAGTCCAGGAGTCTAGACATGCTGTTTTGCCTGTAGTAAATTAGCGCATATTAGTACACAGTATAGATCTCAACATAATGAAACTGACACTAAGAATGGTGGAATTCAGACAGATATGCATGATAAATTACATGACATATAACAAAAGACTGCCTCAATAATGTCGAGACATATACTCTGCAAACTGTGCACCCAAGTCCAGGTGATTGTGATGCTTTTCTATTTGGTCTATTGTGATGCTTTTCTAGAAAGTTGTGAAGTATCCTAAACTATCCTGCTAACTGCCGATTATTTGGACAAAGACAGAAAATAGAAGGTCAGATGTATTCTTTTATACCCTTAATGTGTCACACACTTAGGACTGCAGCACAGGAAATACTTTAGATGACAAATTTCCTCTTTTCAAGCATCACCTTACACCAGCAACATAATTTTTTTTGAAGATTGCTTGTAAGTTTCAAAACAACACTTATTTAAAAGTTGTACTAGGTATAAATTCAAAGTAAGATTTTAAAAATCATTCAAAATCACTTAAACTATATAAAATACATATTCAACAATGATGGGTTGATCACAAAATAATCATACAAGTGCGACCCTATATTTCAGGTCTTTGTTAATGAGAATATGGTTTGCATTTTTTTTGCATTAAAATAAAAAAAAAACTAGCAGATGAAAAAAAAAACAGTAGCAAGCAGTGGAAAGTGCAAAGTGTGATATCAGGCATCTTTATTTCATCCAAGGTCTGCTAAGGTTAAACTCAAGTGACTGATAACAACTCTATTATATGGTGAGCCCCTCATTGGCCGCCAGAAGCATAGCACGTAAAACTGTAGAGGAGCCTTCTCCCAGGAGAGCCCTGTGCACAGCAGGTTAACCTGTCAGTGCTTTTTTAAGGCCTGATTGCCAAGCCCCCTGTAGCTTGAGGTAAACTGACAATTTTCCATCAGCAGGGAAGGTGGCTTTATTAGTGATGTGGGGGAGTAAATTCAAGCACACAGGGCATTGTTTCCTCCAATAGAGGATTAACATATGTGAGGTCTAATCAATTAGCTCGATGCTAAGACAAACCAAGGTGGATAATGAGGAAAATAGGACTAAACAAGACATAGTGGGTAGAGTTTTCTCTAATGGGAAAGATTTTGAAAATAGATGTTTGCTCTACAGTGTATACCACAGTAGTCCAGCGCAATTTCAGGTATTGATTGTAAGTTTTCTGCTCCCTGTTGCTGTCAAGAACCCACAGTTATAGACGTCGTATATATATATAGCAAGCACTAGGCAAAGTAGTAAACTATACTAAATTACATTGTTTTTTCACTGCAGTCATCATATTGCCTCTATTTTCCAAATGGCAAATCAATGTAGCAACACTACATACAAAAAGATAACTTGAGACCTGGGTGAGAAGTCCTTACACTAAAAGTGTAAAGAAAAGGAAGTTTGTTTGACTTTGTTTAGGTTATTTGTTCTTCCACTGCAAATTATACAAACCATACATACTGCTTCCTTTTGTTTAGTGTAGTAGTGTTTGACCTTATCTTTTTTATTAAGGAATACAAATACAGATTATTTGATTAATTACATTTTGCATAGACTAATGTGTCATAAATTACATATTTACCATAATGCATTTATTTTTTACTGAGTACAATTAAATGATTGTGCTTATCTAATTTAATAAAAATTCTAAATCTAACCCAGCAGCACAACGATGCGTAATTTTGGTACAATACACACATTGACATATTACACAGTTGCTCAAAGTGGTCACTAAATAATCCCATTGGTCAAAGTGCTCTCTCTCTCTCAGTAGAATGATGAGGTGATTAATAATTCAAGCCCCCTAAACACACATATACATACAGCATTAAGGCACAGCCTGACCTTAATAGGGAGACGCTTCTTGAAGAGTCTGACATTAAAGTCTAGAGTGGCTTTTGAGCAGCATGATTCCATTTAATCCAACCCTTGATTAACTAATTGCCTGTCCACTTGTCCTACAGACATGTGCTGACAAGTCATAATCATCATAATTCTCATCAGCCTCCGAGCTCGTTCCCTGGTTCTGTGATTAGGGTCCAATTCCCAAAGGGGTCTCAGCTAACATTTTTTTTCAAGCCTCACAGCAGTTTATCATGAATCTTTTAGTTAAATGTACAATATATAATATACACACTATCTCAAGATGGATTTTAACCTTATACCCACAACATATGAAACCTCAACCCTATGGCAATTAGTTAGATTTAGATTTTAGACCTATATAGATGGAGGACTCAATGTCCAGTGTTGAATACTCAGTTTCTATACTTGAACTCCGGATTCCTTTGATAGTTTACGGTGTCATAATCAGTATGTGTGTATTCTTCATGCATATAGTACACTGTGCAATATTAATAATAAGATGTTCCTGTAAATATATTTTTAAGCTGCAACATTATCTGCTTTAGTAGCATTCTTTTTTTTCTGAATCTAGCAACAATGTTTCCCATTTTCTTGTCGAAAATTGAGAGCCTGTGAATGTCACCAAACAAAGATAAACCCTCACCAGAAACTAAAATGTACCATATTCCTTGCACATTGTCAAATGAGTGGCATTTATACAAATTTATTTCAACTATAACTTAATAGCACACATTTACCAAACACTTAAAATGCTTAAAAAGCATGTGCACACTGTAGAAAAAGTAGCATGGTATATATAACCATGTTATATATACCATGCTATTTACAAGCCATTTAATCTATGACTGCCCTGTTTTTGTTTTGTGTCATCTTTTTTCAAATCCGCATTAAAGGAAATAAGTACAGAACTCTCTCCCAACAGGCAACTTACAATCAGCTGTCAGCTGCCACTTGACTGGCTATTGATGAGCTCACTGATTATGACACCGTAAACTATCAAAGGAATCCGGAGTTCAAGCATAGAAACTGAGTATTCAAAGTCTATCAGATTAGTTCCTTCTAGTCGACTAACTTCACAAGCAATGAACATGTCTTGAGCCAAGTTGATGGGGCAATCAAAAATGCAACTTAGGTAGTACAAGATACAGGTAATTCATCAAAAGTCACTGACAAGTATCCCAATTTATTGGTTGGGTACATAGATATAATCAGTGATGAAACAGAACAGTTAAAACTCATAGCTCCAAATCTTTATATCATCTATTGGTATTATTTATTTCTGTGCAGGAGTAGTAAGTATTAAGAATATATTACTTGTTCCAGTAATAAGAAGGTTTTGCAATAAAAAAGTATTAGATTAGACTAATATTTGTGTGAGACAAAAGATGTTTTTATTGTATTTAGAGAGCTCGGCATGCACTGGACCACCCCATGAGAAGACCAGAAAGTACTGTAGAAAAAAACTGAGATCAGTTCTGAAATTTAAAGCATGGGAATCCTTGTGCAACGATTGCTACTGTTTTGAAGTTCATCTTTAACCATTGCTGGCTGTTTTTTTAGCCTATGAGCAACCACTTGTAAACCCTTGATGTGGACAAAGTCACAGAGTTGCAGGACATAAGATATTCACAAGGATATCAAACCAAATCCCTAGTGTAAAGGAGATTTTATTCCACCAGTTTTCCACCATTTGCTTTTGTGATTTTGTCAAAGGTGGTCAAGGGAAAAAAGTAAACAGTGCACAGCTGGAAAGAGGTGAGTGAAGAGCTGGTGACTCGTCTTCATATGTCGTAGACAAGCATCAGTGCTGGTAAACCTATGAGCATCTTTTAGGAATATGATTTATTTTGTGTATTAAACTAAATCCATAAATGATGGTTCTGTGGAAGTTAATTTGAACTATAAAGTAAGGAATTTGGGGGGGAAATTACATTTGACTTTTTTAAAGAATTTAAATTAAAATTGCCCAAACATTGTTGTCTACACTATTTTCTAACAGGAAACATTACAAGTAATATAGTCATAAGCAAATGTGTCTTTTGTTAAAAATGTGGAAGGAAACTGAAGCTTCTGAATGAAACCCATGCTGGCATGAGGAGGATATGCAGACACTCTGTAAGCACATTGTTAAGTGCTCTCCAACATTTTCCATTTCCATTTTCGTTTGGTCATTTAGAATACGCTTTTATCTAACGCGAATGTCAAGTATTCCAGCTTGGTTGGGATCATATATATATATATATATATATATGCATCAGGGGGATTTAGGTTTTCACCAGCACAACACAACATTGCAGTTGGGCTGGCTTAAATCTTCCTGATGAAGAATGTGAGAATGAAGACGGCATTCATGTCCCTGCCAAATACAGTTTATGCCTGATCTATTAGTTGAATTGCAAGCACTGATAGATTGTGATACATCCTCCACTTTCTTCTTTGTTGGTGGAACTATATCGTGCTTTGTAAAATAATGCAATAATGGATATAATTTGTCTTTTTGTTCTACTTAATCAAGCATCTTATTTAGTTTGCTTTCAGAAAAACGCTGTTGGTTTGCCATGCCACTGAATTATAAATTCAGGTTAAAAGTGCACCCATTGATAAGCTTGCTTGGTAAGCGATTGGTCAAAAATTGGTTGTTTCCCGCTTTTTGTAACAGTAGCCTAATTTAAATATGATTATTTAGTGTTTATATAGTTTTCAAAAAAATATTTTCTAAATTATTTGTTTATTTTTTGTGCATTATATTGACAGATTGTGTGGTAATCTGATTCAGTTTTCGATTGACGGTGCCTTTTCAGGGGCGGAGTCTACAAAGAACGACTTAAAAGTCTCTCTCAGTCTTGGAGACTTAAGAAGGCTTTTGGGAAAGCGCCGTAAAATTCGCGTTCTTAAAGTTACGTCGTTCTTAAAGTTGTTCGTAACTCGCTAAGAACGTTCGCTTTTGGGAAATCCACCCCTGATTACACAAATTTGATTTGTATTCTTCTGCTTAATCCTCAGAATCCTATTAGTATAGCAGGGCTGTTTTTGTAACCTATAAGAAACCATATGTAAAGTCATAGAGTTGCAAGGCATAAGATCAAAACATAAACATTAAAGAGCTTTAATTCCACAAGGTTTTCACCATTTGCTTTTGTGATATTGTCAAAGGTGTCAAAAAAATCCTTTTTCCCCCAGATTTCCCCAAGGCTCCCCATGCCCATCCAGGGAAGAACGTTTCAGGCGCTGGGCAGATACACCCAGGTCAGGGTGCCAATCTATCGCTGGGCACAAACACACATCCTAACAGACAATATAGGGGTAAATCAGAGCAGTCCATTTACCTTGAATCAAGTTTTTGGGATTGTGAGAGGAACACAGAGGAAATCCACAGGAGAACATAGAAATGCCACCCAGATCAGGATTTGAACCTGAGTTCCCAGCGCTAAGAGGCAAACATGCTAACCACTAAGCGACCATGCCACCCTTTTTTGTATTGAGTTGAATGAACTGATAAATGTACAAAGTAAAAGATTAAATTGTTTGCTCTGACCAGCTGGGTATTTTTCTAACTTTAAGCAAATTTAAAACTTGATGCTGGCAATTATATTTAAAAACCACAAGACAGTAATGTTTTCCACCATGTTACATCACCTCTCTTTTAAAGGACTCTTTTAATTATTTTGAACTAAATTACCTAATTTACAAGTGTGTGAGCAAACATCACTCTAAACTTTGTGTCAATGGTACCTTAACACATATGCAAATGAGCCATGCCAGAAGCATGATAATATTCAGTAGTTTGTGCAATACCTTCACTGATCCTGTTCCTTTGGATTCCCTAAATCTTTTTCCAACATTTTGTACAGTGAATGGTGAAATACATTAATTCAATGCAATACTGCTCTAAAAATATTTTGATTACACAAACCAAGCATCTTTATTACTTATAATAACCTCTTCATAAATACTGTACCTTATAAAGTTGCATATGGTGTCATTTTGGCCAACTTCAGATGCATTTATCCAAAGCAACTCATTTCAAATTTTAGGTCAGGGTTGATACAGCACCCTAGAGCAGTGTGGGTTAAGGGTCTTGCCCAAGGACCAAAATTGGTAGCTTCAGTGAACCTGGGATTTGAATCCACGACCTTCAGATTAATAGTCCAACACCCTAACCACTAAGCAATCGCCCCCTTTAACTTTATTTAAATTAGTTGCCTTCCCAGTGTACTGCAAATCTGTTATTGTGATAGTTATTCTGTAACCCCCAGCTTTGGAATACTTTATAGAAAAGACAAAATGTTTAGTAAAAACTAATGATGTGGATCTGTGCTTAGTAATAATCCCTAGCTGTTGCCAGAGATATCTGTTCATGCTTCCTATGGGAGCAAATTTATCTGGGCCAGAAGTGCTGGCTTTACCGACTTAGAAAATGTGCATTGAGGTTTGTGCAGTGCATTGAAAAGTGCACCACACAACATGAAAGTTAAAGCTCTGCAGGGCAGGACACTCAACTGTACTTCCTCATAAGCATAACATTGGCTGTATGAGTGAATGGAAAGCACACATACACACAGACACACACTTTTGTTTTCTTAACACAGATTTGCATAAACCTTATCAATAAATTCTACTATATCCATAAATAGGTTATTTAAGTTACGTTATGTTAATTACCTGAGATCACCATATTGTATTGTGTTAACAGGTTTTGTCATACACACACAACGTTGTATTACTGCAACAAATTTGCCACCACAATACGATACACAAACATAAACTGTTTGTTATGCCATTTAAGCACTTTTACATGGGAGGGAGAAATGAGTCCAGAGGGGGAAAGAGAGATCCAAACATAAAAAATCTATTTATGCGTAACGGCCAACAAACATACACATAAACTCTATGCAATAAGAAATTTAAACATTATGTTATGCCTTAGACAAGCAGTACTGTTATTTCTTCTTTTTTTCACGGTATTAATCAACAGCTTTGTCTGTGTCTTGCTTTTGCATCATCCGAAACACACTTTTGCGTAGTTCCATACTGTTTAACCACCGTACGCAATAGGCAGCCAATCAAACGGCTTAAAAATGTAAATATATAAAACAAACATAATCATGACATTAAATTCAGCAAAATATGAACGTGTGAGTGTGTGCGTCCGCGCGCGTGTGTGTGGAGTGTGTGTGTGTGTGTGTGGGGGGGGTGTTAACACCATATTTGGCAGTCATTTTTCTTGTAACAGCACACTTACAAAATGCCAAGTCTAGTTTAGGGTCAAGTACCTAATGGCTTCTCTAAAAACTTGTTTCATATTTAATAAAAAATCTTAAGATTGCAATACGTGCCTCCTTAAAATATACCATAGCAAGATACCTTTCAGACAGTGTTAATTGTCATTATTAAGACCATAATTAATATATTGCCATGTTATATCTTTAAATGTGTGTCTTATTGTGACTCTGTTAATTACTCAACATATAGAAATTTCTATACATATTTTATTTTGATGCCAAAACAACTTTAAAGCAATATTAATTCAAACTTATTTTTGTGCTAACTTTGCTTTAATTGTTGAAATAGAAAAAAAAGTGTCTTTTCCTTTTATATTTATTCTCTATATAAAAATGGAATAAAATTAAATAAAGTAGATTTTTATCTTTGAGTGTATAATACTCAAAACATATAACAGCCATCAACTTGTTAATAGCCAACTAACAAATCTAAATAGTTGTTCTATAAAGAAAACAAATTATTTAACCTACAATGAACCTTTTAGGCCGACAATGTAAGAGCTGCTAGGTTAGCTAAAATACGAGAGATCAGGATGAGCCCTTGAGCTGAGGTACTTAAGGGAAACTGTCAGAACTGTCAAAGGTCAAACAATATTCAAAAACAATAACGTGGCATCTGAAAGCAGTTCTATGATATAATTCCAAAAACATTTGCCTATGTTTTTTTCTCAGACAGGTTTCCATTTAACTAAACAGAATAAGTGACAACCTTACAAATCATATAAGTTTAAGCTTATTTCATTTCATATACGCTTATTTTAATGTTTGTTAAAGAGAATTATGGAAGCATAAGGGCCTTTGCGGTTTTTTTTTTTCATTTCGAAAATTAGAAAATGAGCAGGTGTTTTAGGTATTGTTTGTCGTGAGGATAACCGATATCTATAAGTTGCATTGCTGTGATTGCAGTATCCCACAGACATTGCGGGGTTACATTTCGGAATGTTTTACCTCATGTAGATAATTCGATCAAATGTATTTTTTAATAACCTGCAGGCCTTGCAGTATATTCTTACAAAGAAAGATTCCAGGTGTTACTATCTTTTACAGCAAATACATCTGTTAATTGTGTCTTAAATAAACATTAAACGGTACAATTTGATTTATTGTTTCAGCAGAGCCATTTGTTATTATTTCTCATTTTATTTATTCGTTTGTTTTTACACAGATGTGCACATTTTACATGAGGAGAATGTATAATCGTTCCTATGTTTCTTAGTTTACAATAAGTTAAAATCGAATATTTTCCACAAATAGCAAGGCCAGTTTAAATGATTAAGGAACCTTATATGAAATATGAGAGACAGTACTTCCAGATGTAGTGCAATTCTAAAGGCCCAGTCCTATTTACTGTTCTTTTACAACCTCACGGTCGCGCCTACTGGCCTCCATAAAAATGTATTAAATCAGAATCCGAATCAGATTTATTTGGCCCACAGTAGGTGCAGACACAATTTAACAGTTAAAATTACTTTGCAGTATGCATATATTTAAATAAAAGTACTGTATGCGTCATATGACTGATGACATTGCTGCAATTGTTTTAACGTTTTCATATTTCTTAATATTAATTTTTATTTTTATTTTGCTTGTAATATTATTTTCTGTTGCCAGTAGACTACCAGTGGACTGTATTTTTATTTTGCTTGTAATATTATTTTTCTGTTGCCAGTAGACTACCAGTGGACTGTATTTCCTTTAAAAAAAAATAGAAATATTTTTAAACGTTACAAACATTTTTGCATAGAATAATAGCTAAGAAAGACTGAACTTGCACATGTTACGTCTACACTTTTTGTCAGGTGTGGATCTACGACTGGGAGAGTAGAATAATATGGGTGAGTCTTCGAGCATTGTGACGTCATAGCACCCGGCGATAAACTGTCCACCGAGATGACACGTAGCCTATCGAGCAAACTTTGGGTAACGATATCAAATTGTTTTTGCTCTTACCAACGAAATGTTTAACAGCCTTTGTCCAGGGCGTTTGTGAATGCCGTCAATATGTATTAAAAAATATTATTGAAAGAACCACCAACTTGGCAGGAAATGCAGCCGTCTCTGGGCGTTAGGCTATTAGACTACCAACTGAACCATCATCGCAAGACGAGGTCAGCATCATAACCGTGTCCCGTTTTACAATACCAGAATGTTACAGCCTTGCTCTTTCCATAGTTACTAAACTGTTAGTTTCCCCAATAAAATCGTTCAGGGTCTGAGCGTGCGTTAGGATACTTTTTGCGCATCTTTTTTGCTCCCTGCTGGAGGTTACTTCTGTTACGGTAGATACCGAAACCAAGCTGTTTGCAGGCGATAAAGGTAAGTGCAATATGACGAGCATTGTTTATTCATTTAATTATTCTTTTTCTTTATTAAAGGTAACCATGACACTTATTAAGTATGGGTATCCTTTCTTTAACGCGCTATAGAAAAGTTAAAGACAAATGCAAGAAACAAAAAGAAAAAAAAGAAAGAAAATATAATTTTAGTGTTGTTATTTTTAGAATTATCTTTGTACATGCATTAATCAGTGGTTTACATAAAACAGGAAACGAGAGGGAAACTATAAGAGCGCTCATTGTGACGTTGACCTTTCGCACACTTAAATATCACATGTTTTTGTCCTTATAAGACCCAGTATAATTAAAATAGAAAAATTGTGGAGTCATTAAGCCGCCTTAAATGAATCTGAAATAAATGTTGCAGAAACAGGACTCACATAGGGCGACCTAAGCAACGCAAAAGTTTATCAGATTTATCTGAACATTATTTATTGATTGTGGATCGTTTAACAGATTATTATTCAATATTCTGTTTTAGGAGGTAGAATTTGAAGAGTGACGGACAAGCATCAATCCTAGCCCTCAGTTGTCATTTGGGTAGATCTCGAATAGGCCTAATGATTAACGTGGTCGTTTAGAGTTATTTTGTCTCAACTTCGTAACACAGACAAAAAGTAAAGAAATATCACCTGACACAGATCCCAAAAATGTTCTATATTTGTGTGTATAAAAAGATTAATAAGAGTAATTATAAAGTAATTAAGGAGTAATAAGGAAAAAGAGTCATCGAATCTCCCAGTGGTCTATTTTATACGTTTAAATAAAAGCTATTTCAATGTTTATACGTTGGTATTTGCCCCAGTGGCAAATTTATTCTGTACGTCAGCGGGATATATCGCCAAGAGATTCTACGGTCATACAATAAAATAGATAATATAGACGACTGATGAGATTACCCGTTCGTCATTGACGCACAGTGCCTGCTATTTAGCCATTTATTCATTTCCACAAACATGTGTATTTCTTTATTTCAGATTATCATGTAAAAACGTGAATGGCGTATAAAGACGACTGATAACCACTATAAAACATTAAGTTATAATGGCAATAAAATACCTGCTTGGTCAACTCAACTGCTTGGTTTGACAAAAGACCTAAAGCGATTATAAGCATTCACTGACGACTAAAAGTTTCAAAATGTTAAAACTTTTTATAACCTTGGTTTGCTAGCTTTTCCACCCTTAAACCTACTCTATGTGCAGTGTAAAGTTATTGCTATAAATAAACCACTATATCTATTTATATTTAAATTTTTATACGCTACGCTGAGAATGGTTACAAAACAATTAGCAAAGATGCAGATACAGTTCACAACAATGAAAAGAAAACTCAATTATGAACATTTACACTTGCACCACATTTTATTATATTGTATGCAGTATTTTTTTTTTATCACAATAAGGGAGAAAACACCTCATAAACTTTGAACAAAACACAAACATCTTCCCTGTTTAGCTCATAATTGTACATATTTATAGTAAAGAAACATTCTTTATAAATATTGTTTCATCTGTTGCAAGTAAATACCATAATTTAATTACAAATGGATAAATATGGCAGTCGATATTTACAAAAAGGTGTGGTTACAGAAAAAATGAACGGCACGACGTTTATTTTCCTCATATCCTCCAGATATATTTCACAATTTGAACTTGCAAAGCACAAAACATCACAAGTTAACCCCAGCAAACGAAAATATACATTCACGAGCATATATTGTGGCTGTCTTCAGTAAGTGTTGACTTTGGCACTCTTACCAGTTGATAGATGTTTAAGGTACAATCAGTTTGCCCTAAGGAGATCACAATATTTATATACCATTATACAGCCTGTATCGTAATATATGTGCACTAAAAAGTCCCGTTAGAGAAATAGCTACCACTGAAGCGACATCTATGCACAAAAATAATAATATTAATTTTTTTTAAAAAATGAAAAAAATCTATTACAACAATTGGGTAAAGGAACGGAGTATTTACAAAATAAGGAGTGCTTTTTTGTGCATGTATCTTCCGTTGATGAGAATCACTCCCGGTAGAATAGCGTAGGATGTAGGCGAAGGCCTATAGTTGTATAAGTCTCATTTAGACTCCAGGATTTAGAGGAGCGTTTGTGTAAAATGCCTGGTGTGGACTGGTCCAGTCCTAAACATACCACTCGCTAAAGTTGGACGACAGGCCACTGTGGGCATTCGAACTGTGCACGCCGGACGATGGCGACAGGTTGGTGTTGCTCTGGGTCTCTGTGGAAGGAGACACTAGTCCGGGGGGAGTAGACGATTCGTAGCCAGAACTGGCGGCGGGAGACGAGTCGTTCCCTGAAGGAGAAGATTCGTGGACCTGAAAAGACAATAAATTTCCATCAGTCTTTAAACTGCGTTTAAAAGACTGTAATAAGCATGCGCCAGGTGAAAAGGTTAATCTGTCAGTATATTGTCATAAGATATTACCTTCATGTGCTTTCGGAGAGAGCTGGGGTGTGTATAGGACTTGTCGCACATTTTGCACAGATAGGGTTTGTCTGAAGTGTGCACATGCATGTGCTTCTTGCGGTCACTGCTGTTTGCGAAACGTCTATCGCAGCCTTCAAACTCACACTGAAATGGTTTCTCACCTAAAGAAAAGTATGGAGTTGTTCAAATAATGGCACTTCGTTGTTTACAATGTACACAGGTTTAAAATATAAATTCGTTCTACTGTCAAAATAAGTATCTAATGAGTATCGTGAATATATGGAAATATGTCAATAGATATATTCTATAAATATTCCAATTAAACTCAATTTTGAAATGTATTACGAGTTCAAATGTTAGAGGTGTAGGATTTATTAGATTATATCCATGCAAAGTTCAATTGTTTGCCAACATTACATTTAATGAAATAATTTATAAAATAATGCATGTTTTAATATGCATTTGTTTTTCTTTTGTGTACGTGCTGAAACTATTATCTACCGACATTACAAAAAATACATCTGAGCTAAAGTATTATCCCATAAATATGTAATAATATGTAATAAATATATAGAAAATCTAAAACCAAAAAATATTATTTTCAAAACAACCCGGTTATTTTCCTCCTAAACAGTGATTTAAAACAAAAATCGAATTTGGAGGGATGACCTCTACGCCTCGGAGAAAACCCCATGGAACAATGCAGTTTGTTTCCAGATTTGACACTTTAGAAAATTGAAAAACCGTACGCTTCACGAATAAATCTCAAATAAATTATTCCGAGGAAATATTATTCCTAAGTAATAAAAATAGATGAATAAAGAGCTCGAGCAAGGGACACGCAGTTGGCGGCCAAACAGGGGTCCAAAGTCACATTAATGCTTCGAGAGATTTACGATTCCTTACGCACTAACAAGCCAGGAGTTCCTGACCCGCTTAAACTTTACGAACCACACAATCCATCAAATACGTGGCTCCGCGATTTAGCACGCAACTAAAAATGATCACATCGCAATCAAAACTATAGCCGTACGTACGCAATATTTGCCAATTTATTTTACCTCTAGATTCGCATAGCTAAACGAAATTTTACTTCACGTCTATAAATGTTGATTATTGGTGCTAATATAAACAGAATAAATCCTTTTACGCAAAAACAAATTGACCATAATCACCTGTGTGTGTCCGCTTGTGAATCTTCAGATTTTCCGACCGTGCAAAGACTTTGCCACAACCCGGGAAAGGACAGGGGAAGGGCTTTTCCCCCGTGTGCACGCGAATGTGGTTCACAAGTTTATATTTAGCTTTGAACGGCTTGCTTTCCCGTGGACAATCCTCCCAAAAGCAAACGTGGTTGCTTTGCTCCGGCCCGCCAACGTGCTCGACTGAGACGTGGGTGACCAGCTCGTGCATGGTGCTAAAAGTTTTATTGCAACTTTTCTTGGGATTGTTCAGCTGCTCCGGATCGATCCACTTGCAGATGAGCTCCTGCTTGATGCACTGCTGTCGCATGTAGCGAAAGAAGGCGCCGGGGTGGTGGTGATGCGCTGCCATGTTCATGCCCATGTTCATATTCATGGAACCGTACTGGTTGTGCAGTTGCGCGGCTGAGTAGGGGTCGGTCCGGGGACTGGAAACCTGGTGGTACTGCTCGGATCGGCCAAACACCTCGCTCGGGAGGCCGAGTCTCATTTGTCCGTTGAGCACGTTGGGGGATCCGTGTGAGGCGTGCTGTTCGTGGATCCCCGGAAACAGAATGTGGCCTTGGCTATCTGCGTGGGAATGGTGCAGGGACCCCGCGGCGGGGCCGAAGATGGCATGCTGGCCGCTCGCTGAGGGCGATTCTCCGAAACCCCGGCTGCGAAAAAGAAAGTCCCGCGTGGAATTGAACGGCGAGCTCGCGTACGAGGTGACGTGGGCGGCGTGAGCCCCCAACGCTGCTGCGGGGTAGGCGGGCGCCTGCGACGTGAACGCTGAGCTCTGTCCGGGGGAGAGATCGTGGTTGAGTTTAAAAGCGCCCATGTGAGCCGAGTCAACAAAGCTGTTCTGCGCTAAACTCAAGTCCCTTTCCTGCATGTCGCTCGCCGCGTGGTGCCTCGCAAACGTCCCCACTCCCAAACCTGGGAACTGGTGTCCGGCATCCAGTAACATTATCGCTTATTTAATACAAGTGTCGCTTAAAACAATCTACCTGCCCCGGCGCACGCAGAACTCACAAAAATGGGATGTCGGCTACGGAAGTATTAACTTCCAGCTTTGAAAACAAGACATGGGGTGAAACTTGTAGGTGTTGATCCTCTCACAACGCTTCTTAATCAGTTCCACTAGTCTTTTTGTTTTTAAAACTGTAACTTGTAACTAAAAAATTCCAGTGAAGGAAAAAAAAAGCCTTTGTGTCTCCTGATTCGAAATAAGTTGGAAAGAAATACAGCTATAATCTTACTGCTTCTTCTTTAAACGCGCGCCGTGTTCTTGAGGCATCTCGTAACGGGATTTTTTATTTCTATCGCTTGGTTGTGTTTATCTCGGAGGGTCTCGCTTTCTCAGTGGACTGGCACTACCTCCTCTTACGCCCCCTTTAACTGGAGCCCGGTCACTCGTTCGGCGTTGTCTCATTGGATGCCGCGCCTCATCAATCCCTCAGGCCCCTCCAATAGCACGCGCCCCTTTGGCAACTAATAGTCGATCGCCATTTTCCACTGACAATTGCCGCCTACTTTTTGGAGAACCCTTTCTGAGGATAGACGAAAAGCAACAAAAGCTGCAACACACACACACACACACACACATATATATATATATGGCGGCACGGTGGCTTAGTGGTTAGCACGTTCGCCTCTCAGCGCTAGGGATTCCCGGTTCGAATCCCCATCTGGGTGGAGTTTCCATGTTCTCCCCGTGTCTGCGTGGGTTTCCTCCGGGTTCTCCGGTTTCCTCCCACAGTCCACATGGAACAAGTTAATTGAATTCTCAAAATTGCCCCCTATAGAGTGTGTGTGTGTGAGTGAGTGTGTGCCCAGCGATGGATTGGCGCCCTGTCCTGGGTCTATCTGCCCAGCGCCCGAGACGTTCTCCCCTGGATGGGCATGGGGAACCCCACCGCGACCCTAATAGAGGATAAGCGGGAGATAATGAATGAATGAATGAATATATATATATATATATATATATATATATATATATATATATATATATATATATA
>JAFMOD010001076.1:199067-212888 GCA_019802435.1 Corydoras maculifer | reverse complement strand
TGTGTGTGTGTGTGTGTGTGTGTGTGCGTGTGTGCGTGTGTGTGCGTGCAACAAAACGTGCAAAACGAGTGTTTATTCTATTATGGTGCGACACGCATTTACAAAATACAAGATCAAAACGACGTTATGTTGTTCGTTTAATCAATCCGTGGAGATTATAGTAAAAGAAAATATTATTGCGCAGCATAAAATAATACTTTGGAACTACAGCAAAAGTAGCTTGACTAATGTAAACAACAATTAAATCACATTTAAAAAAAAAAAAAAAAAAAGCATTTCACTCGATTACTACTTAAATACCTGTTACAGGCTCGACATATATTTAGGAACTCAGGAGTATTAGTATATTTGGTCGGCGTAATTGTTAAAAACGCGCACAATCTGTTGACACGACGAACACGAGTTGGATGGAGTTTGTATTAAAGTTCAATCAGCAAAAATGTAAAGGTGCAAACAACAGAAATGCATCTAGAGAATGATAACAAATCTAAAATAATGATAGGTACGCTCTAGGCTTTTATTTGGTATGTTGTAGTGTCGCCGCATGCCACCTCAGAGGACGAACCAAAAGGCTGAACATATTGCGCAAATGCATACAGACATGAATCGCAGCATGTACAGCGTGTTGTGATTTAACATCATTTTTTAACTTTAACATTTACTTTACTATGTAAAGTTTTCATGGTATTTGAATCCACACTAATGTGAATTTATGTGTATTTTTCACTGACTGGGTTACACACGTAATAGATTTTAAAATAAGCCAACATGAGCTCAAATATTATATATTTTCATCACGCCACATATTTTTTTTAATAAAGCCGTAAGCCTAAAATCACTAAAATACTCTACATCTCGAATCACACAGGCTATAAATAAAACTGCTCCCACGCAGTCGGTTTAGGAATGGTACAACTATGATTTAGTAGAACATCAAAATAATAAATAAAATAAAACGTGCCGCTTAAAATGAGATCTACTTACACTTTTAAAGATGTGATATTCCAAACAGTCCCGTTTAGGTATAAGGCAAAGTTTATCTCATTTAACCCTCTCTTACTGTTTGGTTTAATATAGCAAATAACAGAGCAGAAGAATCAGCTGGAGTATAAAACTTGTGGGATTCTGTGCACCTCAGCTCAAAGCTGTGCAGCTTAAACGTTATAGACCATTCTTCCCAAGCCCATTTCTACCCTCTCCCCAGGAAACGCAGGAACTGATCCAAGTTCAAAGTCACGTCTGCCGATTTCTCTAAGAACTTCTTTATTCCCCAGGAAAACCACAAAACCTTTACTTCTTGCCACGGATAGAGGGAAAAAAAGCAGGGAAAGAAATAGAAAAGAACAGCGACGTATTGGGCCCTGGGCACCGACCCGTAATTTTGGCTTGTTCTCCTCCCGCGGAAGGAAAAAAAACATTTTGAAAATAAACAGGAGAGAACAAATATGAGTCAAAAGACCAGGAGTTCTTTGAACTATTGGTTTTAGTTCGAACACATCTGTAGCTGTAAAGGCACAGAGATTCCAGTTTACGTGTTTTCTTTAAGTGAAAACATTTAGAAACAGCAACAGGATATTTGTCTCCAGTTTGACGGTTTCAATATGTTGACGCACTGTTGGTGCTGTCTCTGACCTTGCTTATTTCAAAGGTGTTTGACCCCTGATCTGTAAAAGTCTCAGATCTGACCCCTTGGGATACTATGGTAAAAATGAAAATAAAACGATTTCATTGCTTATTAAAAGACAAAAGTTGTGTCATCTTTGTCTTGGCCAAGTTTTGGTGATTTCCAAAATATTAGTATTCTATTTTTTTACGAATTTAACCAGGGTACAGTGGCGCAGTTTTGTTTCCTTTATAAACCTCATAATTTTTTAATATGGGCAGCGATTTGTTCAATGAGTCAACACATTCTCTATTACACAAATAGTAGCCTAATTAAAATATATTTATGTTCTGGGATTTAAAATAAAAATAAAAAACTATTTGTTGCAATCAATTTACTTGAAAAAAAATTGACGTGCCAGCATTTTGCATTTACTTTTTAGAATTTAGTCAACACATACATTTAGTCAAATAAATTGCACCTGTACATTAAAATATACAGAGGTGTGTTTCCTGTAGAAGGTGAAGCTAGAACTATACTATACAGCTAGAACTTCTTTTCAATTACAAAATCGACAAAATCTTGATTGTCCATCGCCTATAAGGAAACGCTTTAATTGTAGCCCATGTTAACTTGAAAATCTCATTGGATAAATATGATAAATCTACACTCTCTCAATGCAGAAATCGTCTTAACGCTGTCGCGGTCCTGTAACTTTACATAAAACATGGTAAAGGAAGACTTTATATGAAACCTATCCGGGACCTGGTGCACCTTAAAAAAGGCGTGGACGTTTAGTGTAGTTTAGCACGTGCACTCACGTATTAAACGAAACATAACCAGGCAAAGTGAAACAAAACGTGAACTTATGTATCAGATTAAACTTAATAGTTTTTATGCGTATTTTATTTATATACATTTGTTAATAATTGATATAATTTTGGTAAGACAAATAATAAAAACGGTAAAATGGGTGTATAAAATTTGATTAAAAAAAAAAATAAATAATAATAATATATAATTTTATTTTTATTTTTAAAAAGGGAATCCAAATGCTAAAATGCATTTTGTAAAGCTTTGTAAGAACTTTTACTTAGAATCAGATTTTTTAAATAAGCCACAAGTTAATTTGAATGTTAAACACAAAATCGTGGATAAACAAACATTTTTTTCAAATAACTCTTTCTCACACAATTGCACTATCGCTGTCTCTCCTGACCTGCAATGATATTATAGACTACAATGTACAGTGTACATATGTTTGTTGTGATTTGCGCTAACTTTGCGTCTCCTCCAACTTTTTGGAGTCTACGGCGTTGAGGGGAGTGAGGGGGCGGAATCCCGCTGAGCCTGCGCGCTGAAAGCTAGCCAATCGCTTCGCTCCCTTAACTGCCAGTCACCGAAATCTGTCCAATACCCGCAGTGCCATTTCTAAACCGTATTCCCCACTGTGTCCTCCAACTGTTGTAGGTTCTGCCAATCGCTTGAGGACAGAGTGGGAAAAGGAGCAAGCAGAGTTAGAGGCAGGACAAAAGAAGTTATATGGACGCTATATACATCGATTTGAATATTGCAGAATGCCCGTTCTTGAAAAAACAACAGTAGAGAATGTGGACGTGACGGCGTAGGTATGGAGCCCCCTTTAAGCAAGAGGAATTCGGCGATAAGATTAGCGGATTTGGCAGCGACTCAACCCCTTCCTCATCAGAATATGACAGGCTTCCCGGGGCTAGGGGGGCATCACCCTCACTCCCACCATGCCCACCTCCACCCTGGGGAGATGGGCAACGACCCTGGAGTGGCTCTCACTCCATTTGGACCTGAGCACATGGCGCAGCCAAATGCTCTCAAACTTAGTCCATCTCAGCACATTCAAAGCCACCCCGAAGCCCAGACCGCGGCATCTTTCCCGACTTCTCAGACTACTGTCGGTTTCCCCGTGGCTCACCCCCACTCGGGCTACGCAAGCAGCAGGGACTTCATCCTCAGGAGAGAACTCTCAGCCTCTGCTATGCATGCTCTTGGCGAACAGCATAGTTCCGCCTCCTCCCCTCATCACCATGGCATGTTTATCTCCCCAACAGGTGCCTACGGGCACACGGAAGGTGGTGCCCATCCACTTTTCACGGGACTCCACGAGCAGGCGGCCCCAGGTGCCCACCATCATGCTCTTAACGGACAGATGCGACTGGGTCTGCCAGGGGACATCTATGGTAGGCCGGAGCACTTCGCGCACAGATCCGAACACTATGGAGCGTCGTCCCTGCACGGCTACAACTCCATGAACCTAAATGTGAATCTCTCCTCAGCGCCTCATGGAGCCACAGGGGCGTTTTTAAGGTACATGAGGCAGCCCATCAAGCAAGAGCTGATTTGCAAATGGATGGACCAGGAGCACACGTCCAAGAAGCCGTGCTCGAAGACTTACAGCACCATGCACGAACTGGTCAACCATGTGACGGTGGAGCACGTCGGCGGACCCGAGCAGAGCAACCACGTCTGCTTCTGGGAGGAATGCCCCCGCGAGGGCAAAGCGTTCAAGGCGAAGTACAAGCTGATCAACCACATCCGAGTACACACGGGAGAAAAACCCTTCCCATGCCCCTTTCCTGGCTGTGGAAAAGTTTTCGCCCGCTCGGAAAACCTGAAGATTCACAAGAGGACTCATACAGGTCAGTCGAGTAATTCATTCATTACTCAAGTCGCTCAAAACAGGAGTATTATATTCCATTTTTGCTGTGATCCCCGAGTGAAATGAAGAACACATGGCTCAGCACGTGTAGATATGGCTTAAATCGCGTCGTCTGAATATCCGAGATCACAAGTTTACCAGTGGCTGCATAACAAACGCTGACTTTTATGGTTGCATGTGTCGTTACTACACTTATATGGTAAACGTAGCGAGCGGTTTATTTCGTAGTGCTACTCGAGCGCCTCAAGAGTCTTGGACATAAGGTGAGGGAATTGATTATAGGCTGAAACAACGAGACCCTTTTACAGCCATTTACTTGCACGGCTTATCTTTTCTATACACATTTCCATATAGTTAGTTTACCAGTGAAGTAATAATATTTTGGGTGATACATGTTGGGTGTTATATAGATGCCAACAAAGTTAGACACTGGGAACAACAGAAAAACATGGGAAGGAATTGGTGCTTCGGTATTGAGGGCAATGCAAGTTTGAATTTTATATATATATATATATATATATATATATATATATATATATAAATATATTTATTTATTGATATATAAATTTTTGTCATATTGATATATATATATATATATATATATATATATATATATATATATATATATATATATATATATATATATATATATATATATATATATATATATATATATATATATATGTGTGTGTGTGTGTGTGTGTGTGTGTGTGGAGCATGTGTACATTTCATTTCATGAATACAGAAATAATATAATTTTATTTTTAATTCAATTCCTGATTGGTGAAATTTAAAGATATTGATTTGCAAGTTTGTTTAGTATTGACGAAAAGCTCGTTAATTAAAGCTCATAACCTATTCATCACTCCTAAATGATGCATTTTAAAAAACTCATTTTTACATATTTCTACAAATTTCATAACTGTTTTGCATATATATATATATATATATATATATATATATATATATATATATATATATATATATATATATATATATATAACATTAAATACTTTACATTAAAGCATACAGCATTAACATATTGATGTCGAAAAAATATTTTATTGCTGATAATCCCAAATCACTAACTCTTAAGTTATTTGTTAAGTTATAGAGGTTATTTATTGAGAAGCCCATTTAAGTTACTGTATTATATGTTTAACTATGTAGCAGGAAATGTTCCAATCAAAATCACTGTTAGAAATATATATTTTACATAGAGCAATGAAATATTTAGTATTTTTTTGATGTGGTTTAATTACAAGCTGTAAAACAGCTGAAGTTATTTAATCTACTTTATTTTTGCTTTTATTTTAGGTGAGAAGCCTTTCAAATGTGAATTTGATGGCTGCGACAGAAAATTTGCAAATAGCAGTGACAGGAAGAAGCATTCTCATGTGCACACAAGTGACAAGCCATACTACTGCAAAGTGCGTGGCTGTGACAAGTCCTACACACACCCAAGTTCTCTTCGCAAACATATGAAGGTGCACTGCAAGTCTCCTCCTCCCCCTTCAGCAAGCTCAGCCACCACCTATCACTCCTCCTCTTTGACTCTTGGTGATGCGCTCTCACCTTCGACAGAACCACAGCGGACACGTGCAACCAACCTCTCGCCACAGGTCACCAACCTTAACGAGTGGTACGTGTGCCAGGGCACTGCAGTTCCCAACAATCTTCACACCCCCTCCAGTGATATGCCAACCTCTGAGTCTGACGACGAGGACAATTTTAGGCATAATGACCCAAGAACTATGCTCTGATGTGGGACACAAGGGATATATTTGTATATGTTTATCCACCATACACTGTCTATGTACATGTGTAACACCATGTGTTTGATACACATTGGCCTACCCACAAGTTTTAGTGGAAAGACACACAACAGCACTGCAGATGTCAGATTGTGAAGAGCAGGTGCTCTCACTATTTATCTGCTTTTGCCACTTGATACCGATGGCATTAAATAATTGCCAGTAAATACAGTATGCTAATATACACCAATTGATAAAATAAGGTATATTAAAAGTAAAAAAAAATAATCTCAAATGAGATGTAAAATATTTCACTTAACAACCATTGGTTAAAATGATGAGAATGTCATTTCATGTATTTACAGTATAACCTCGGTTAACTTTCAAAATCAGCCCATTAATTGTCTCCAGTATTGTTCATACAACAGTTGGTTATTGATGTTATTCCTGTAATTACTGGACAAGTATAGTCTATGGTTTGACTATTTTCATTTCTTTTATGGGAGTTACAGCCAACATCTTGGAAGTGATTGTGCTAAGTGCTTCTTTGTGTCAACATTTATTTTTTTGCAGTGAAATGATTTTCAGTTGTATGATGTCAAACTAAAGATGATAAAAGTTTATTCTAAAATTGCAAAGTACTTGTTACATTTTATACAATATTCACAATTTTTTATATTTAATGACTATTTAAAAGTGTATTTTATGCAAAAGCCAATGTAACTCTAATTTAAGAGTATCATCTGTCCTCTGCGACCCGAAATATTGTAAAGTGGGCAGACCCTTTACCATATATATATATATATATATATATATATATATATATATATATATATATATATATATGTATGTATGTATGTATGTATGTATGTATGTATGTATGTGCGTGATTGTGATGTAATAATTTTTTTGACAACTTTTCTACATTGTAATTTATTTGCTGGTACTAATGTTGGGTCTGAAATTACAGATACACCAAAGAATGATATGATTGTTAGTGTACGTAGTATTTTTATTGTGTTGTGTAAAAGGTTTACTTGAATAGACATATTAATGTGACGAGTTCCTCGCATGTCCTGTGTAGTGATTGTTTTAATTACAGCGCATGGTGCTGTCAGTTATGCTGGAAGAAAACTGAAGGGGATGGTGGGGATTTTTGATGTTAGTGATAAAAGTGGTGTGTGTTCATTCACAGCATTGAATAATAAACATGAAACTGGTTAATGCTGTCAAAACTATTTTATATATTTGTGTATTCAGCTCATACAAAAACAAGCAGGCCTAGGAATTGATTTAATTAAAACTAACCAAGATGTGCTAATTTGCATATTGTACTTTACAAATCAAATAATATGAAAGCAGTTGAGGCCAGCTTTTAAATGACCGAAACATTGAATTCAGTTACTCTATTACTTAATCATCCTTGCCATCGGTAAAAGTCTAGGGCTGGCCAGTCCTTTGAAGGTTAAGCACGGTCACGAATGCACAAATCAGTCATGTGAAATACAACACATAAAAGAAAGCTTGGAATAAAGGGATCTTAGTATTGTTAAATATGAACCAGCATTCCTACTTTGCGAATAAAACAGTCCGGCCCAATTTCAAAGTACCCCCTGTCCACAGTGCGGAATTCGATTTGAGCAACTCCAGTCCTGCACTACTTCAAAGAGAGCTCGACTTCATAGTGGAAAAGCCTTTGGCGCTTTGACACTCTTCATGGTGCCTTAGGATTTCTATGGTGATTGGCTGGGACGCCAACATCTGAATATGTCCCATAGAAGACCCACTAAAAGATGCACATCAAAGCAGCAACAGCACCATCTCTCACCAACATACATACATTATTGGTGGCTTTCTCGTTGTTAAGGTATTTTTAGCCATCAAATCAACCTGGATATATTTAAAATCCAGGTAGCTATCTCTTATGTCATTCACGTCAACTTAATCTAAAGGTACCAATTTTTGCAACTGACAGCGTCCCTGAGCTGGATCTTCCTCTTACCAAAGTGCTCTTACCGAAATTTGTTTCCTAACATTGTTGTATACGTTTTTATATATCCACACTAAATGTTGAAAGTGGATTAAGATACATTTGCGTTGACCTCAGCCTCATGCCACATTAACGTAAGTCAACTTGCTTTTCACCGGCACCTCTCGCGTTAGTTCGAACCCCCCTCAGACGCCATATTATGGTTTCGTCTGAAGCGCGAATCGGCCCGCTAGCCCTCGTTTGTGCGCGAACTATGATGGGCCGTGTGAAAGAGTGATCTTGTATTTATTTAAAACAAGTGCTCGGTGAATGGGACAAAATAAACACGATGGAAAATAATCAAAGAGTCGGTAGCCTCCGAGTGAAAAGGGGGGAACTTCATAAAAGAGCTGAAGTAGTTGCAGCTGAATGGAGGACGCTTTGAAGTGGAGCTGATTATTTGAAGGATACTTCTCGGTTGTCCTAACGACGCCATTGAATCGAAAAGCTGCCCTATTGTCGACGATGTGCTCTCCTGCCCGTGGAAATCACTTACATGGGCCACCTTAACATACAGCCTGCAAATCAGTAACTCTAAGAGTCAGACTTACAGACGCCACTTGTGAAAAAGACAAAGCCGCGAAGGAACCGTGAAGACGGAGCGAGATCTTTCGAGAACAATCTCAGTGCCCGAGCAGCACAGTGGCTTTTCTCGCCGGCACCATCGATTAAAACTTAATAAACACAGTGTTTAGAATCGGCATGCTTTCTTAACAAAAGTTCAAAGTCCCGAGAAAGTTACAGCTTTAACCGCTCACTTAAATACGTCATTGACACATTATATATCCGAGATGTAGGTTACTAAGTAATGTGGACTTAGTCTGAAAGTACACATCACATAGTCTCATTATATACTGACTTCAAAATACTTTGTAAGGAAAAAAAAAATTATGTCCGCAACAAATCTAAGAGCAAGAACTTTGACAGGCGTTTCATTTTTTTAAAGATATGTTATTAAACCGAAATGTTATAAACATATGAATGATGAAGTATGGATTCCCCTTATAGCCACATACTAATTTATAGAACTTATCAATGTTCATGATAATAAATGAAAGAAAAAACAAAGATAACACAAGGTAAACAGCAAACGTGACAGTATAAATGTTTTGAAGTAAGACTAAAATAGGTTTATATATATATATATATATATATATATATATATATATATATATATATATATATATATATATATATATATATATATATATATATATATATATATATATATATATATATATGAAAATGTGCTTCTCTTGGTGAGGTAATTACAAATGTTAAAAAAATAAGTATGTATGTATGTAATTATGTTTTTTAATGTATGTATGTATGTATGTATGTATGTATGTATGTATGTATGTATGTATGTATGTATGTATGTATAATTATGTACATAACATATGGAACAAGCTAATAAATAACAAGTAATAAAGTAATTAAAAATAAATGTAATAAAAATCTTAAAAATAAGCATTCCTTAAAATAAAATGGACAATTATGTACATAACATAAGAACCAAGCAAAAAAAATCATATTTAAAACGTAGTAATACGCATTGAATTAACATTATATGTAAAAGTTTGAGGCAGTAAAAGCACGGATTCGGATTTTTTAAATGTTAGGCTCAATTTTAAATTACAACAACAACAACAACAACAACAACAACAACAACAACAACAACAACAACAATAATAATAATAATAATAAAAATAATAATAATAATAATAATAACAACAACAACAACAACAACAATAATAATCATAATAATAATAATAATAATAATAATAATAATAATAATAATAATAATAATAATTATCATTATTATTATTATTATTATTATTATTATTATTATTATTATTATTTAGTAATTTTCCCAAAGGGAGCAGCGCTCTACAGGAAAGCCCGACTAAAGTGAGCACACGTTCCCTAATCCAGCCAGGCAGCTTGCCAAAATCTTCCATGCACCCTACCTGGCTGTTGCCTCACGTTTCTCAAATAAGTGAGAAAACTGATCCAATTGCAGCTGAAGCTTTTCTTACATGTTTGTTCGACGTCTGAGTTTTAATTAAAAAAAAAAGAAAAGAAAAGAATTGTCAAAAGAAAGGAACAGTTCCTTTATGAAACTGAAACGCACCTTCCGGAGACACCGAAATGTAAGTACGTTTATGAGTCTCTTTAAAATGCAAAGCTTTAAATGCTGAAGCAAGTTTTTACTGGTACACAATTGCAAGGGCAAAGATTGCTGAGGAAGTTAACTCAAGGTATAGCGAATTGTTAATTAGACTTATTTATTAGGATATCTTTGGTTTCCAGTTCATCTATTTATGACTTTTCCGAAGAGCTGCAAGAAAGCGCCTCTCTGTTGGTCCTCATCTTCCCCCACCAACCTTTATTAGTTTTGTTCGAAGTTTTTTTTTTTTAAATCAATTACACAACAAAGGCATTGTCACTTTGCATCAAATCATATTTTATCAAACCTTTAAAGAACTGGGCTACTAAAACATTTTTAAGGATGAAACAATAGTCACAATGAATTAGGTATGTTTGTCAAAATTAATACGTAGAAGAGACACATTTAAAAAAAGAATAAGAGCTTTTTTTTAATTCATCACACGAGGTTAAAATAATAATATAATAAGTTTAATTCTATCATTAAGATTTATTGCCTATTACCTTTCATAAAACGAGACACCTATTCTTGAACTTGTATACAAAGTTTAGGGAAGGTCCTTTTTTTGAATAAGCATGATTGTGCTTCAGTGTAAAGTCTATAAAGAGCAGAAGATTGGATGCTGTTATAGCTGAAAGGTGGATATAGTAGCTTAGAATGGGTTGTCATAAAAGCTCCTTTAAGTATGATGTGTAGGTTTCTAAACCTGTAACATAGCAAAAGAGTTTTTGTTCAACATTCTGTGCAACATTCTGATCTTTTAGATTGTGCTGTGACTAAAGCGCCACAGCTCAATATTAGAAGCATGGATTCTTTGATACTGAAAACATATGAATCATCGTGCTGGTCTGCTGGACATAATATCTGGCCTGCCGGCAACATCTGTGGACTTGCAAGGTTGGTGCTTGTCCAAATGTGCAGCCACAGGATTGGGAGCTTGTCCAAAGCTTAGGGTGAGGAGAGCAAGGTCGTCCATGGACAAGCGCAGGAGCTAGTCCCTTGTAACAGGCCCATTCGGCCTGCAGAACATAAGGCTGGAATCTTTAGAGCCAAACTAGTGCTTCAGCAGTCGACTTGTGTTTGACAGGCTCTGTTTAAAAGCCTTTAAAATATAGAGCTACATCCAGTAAAAGCTTGTTCCATCGAGGTGGTCAGTGTTCAGCAATATTTATAAAGCATTGTCCTGGGACACAAGTAAAAAGAATTTTTTTCAGGAATTCTACTAGACATTGAATTATTGCTTAACCAAAACATTTCATTTGTCAGTTCTAACAGGGAATAAATAAACCCTGCAGTTCCATGCGTATTGAATATATATGAAGAATATCTCTTGTAAAGCTAAGTAGGCCTGTTTATTCAGGATGAGATTATGTGTGTACAATCTTAGAAAACACAAACCATAATTTAAATTACTGCAAACAAAAGAATAATCATTTCATAACACATAAGGATTGTGTTCAGTTGAAATAAGTAATAGGGCTTCTTTTTAAGAAACTATCATGAACGCCATGGTAGTGTCTCTGAATGCAGCTGTAACACCCATCATTGAGGAAAAGGTCAAGATTCTGTGTGAGGAAATCATTCCTGCACAGCTGGACAACTACAGCACTCGCTCTCTTGCTCTCTTTATCTCTCTGTCTCTTTCTCAACACACATAAAAAGAACAATGTTAATTGCACAAGCTTTTAATGCAGTGTTATGCATTTTGTGTGTTGGCCTTTTGAATTCCCTGTCTGCGAATATTCAAAACCCAACTGGTCTTCAGTGGAACATTAATCTCAGCATAACAAGCCCATATGTTTATTTAGAAGAATCACCTAAATTGACATGATGTCACAGGCAGCGTGCCCCCTGTGATGTCCTTATTCAGGTGGCTGGATGCTCTTTAACATCACAGGCAACTACCCAGCTGACATCGAAACAACCATTAAACTTGTCTTTAAACCATTAATAACTATAAGTTGTAGATCTAATGGTCCTTCTTTGCTGAAGATGGTTTGTGTTCACACATGCACTACAGGATTCGGAACAGGTCATATGTTTGTTGGTCATACTCATCCCTGGAACCAAAGATAAAACACTATTATCTTCATAATAAATACAATATAAAGCTGTTTTAATAAAACTGTTTGCTGTGACTAAACACTGACAAAGGCCTGTATACTGGTTAACAGTTATGAGTTATATCTTCAGGTTAAAGGGCTAAAAATGGCTTAAATAATGATATTAAAATAACAAGTGAACAATACAGTCAAATTAATGCGGGGTGGAGAAATGTTTGCGAAATGGTCTTCATTTTTTTTAAGTACAAAAAGATAAAGGCAGTATTTAAAATGTTTTGAAAACACCAGTGATGGAACCAACTGGTCAAAAAAAATTGTCCCAATAGGGACTGTATCAGTGTGTCCTAGTCACAAGACAAATTGTGTAATTAGGATCAGCTCTTAGGGGAAGGTCACCTTTGCCCCTGCCTTGACATTTGCAATAGTAAACGAGACAAATGCACAAAAACAAGCTAAATTAATTTTGCTCACATCTAATCTACTAAAAAATAGTAATGACCCCCCCCCTCCATCCTGCTTATTTACAGCCTATAGACTATGAAATATCTTTATAGATGTAAAGTGGGAACATGAACAAAAAATATCAACAATTATTATATGGGTCTCCTGCATATTCCTACAGTATACTATAAAATATATAAAACAAAGCTATTTATAGACTAAAGTATATATTTGAACCAACAAATATTAACAAACAGAGCAGTTACTATATTTAAATTATTTCTGAACTATCTTACAGACTTGCTATAAACTACACTCTGTTAGGCAACAGGAATTTCATTTTTTTTAATCTGCTTGTTCAACGCCCCATTCACTGTGAGGTGTGCAGCAGTGGGAGGGTGAAGCTCCTTTGCACACAGGCAGCCTCCCAGGAGAGCGCTCATTATGAGTGAGCCTGCTGAAGCACTTTACCTGAGCAGATTTCAGAAATCACAACCTGACATCCCTTCGCATGTCCCAAAATCATGGTTAATAAGAGCACAACATGTATAGCGTGCAAGGCAGGAGCGATCCCCGAGTCACTTGTGGGTGATGTTCTTTCTACAGACTGTCAGCCACCTAAACTAATATGACATCACACCTCAGACTGAACAGGTTGTTATGGCACAAGCGGTGTTATTGTGACATTTCTCGCCAATTGTATACGAGGCGAGTGGCAGTCCCAGTGTGATCAGATTTGTGATTCCATAACACGAGTCGTATTGTTGAAAATAATCACTTGGCAATAAAGAGCTAACTTGAGCTATTAACCGAATGATAATTTAGATTTAAATCAAGCATATATTAAGATTTATTTTTAAAAAAACTTTCCCAATCAATAAACACTCAGCAGGGAAAGGTAGGAGTTTTGTCGTTAGACGTGCCTCTTTTATTGTTTTGCGTTGTTCTTTTATGTTTGGCCTCAAACATTGTGAAAAAAATATTATTACGGTGACAAGGTCTCGATCATCAAAAATTAGGCACAAGATCAATAACTTTAGGTCCACAGAGACTGACGCTTCGAAACGAA
>JAFMOD010001076.1:171069-198631 GCA_019802435.1 Corydoras maculifer | reverse complement strand
TATATATATATATATATATATATATATATATATATATATATATATATATATATATATATATGTATAAGTCGTCATCACCTCGTTATAAATTATGCCAAAACGAATTTATAACAAATACACTTCTTAAATTTGTATTAACGACGGCAAACTATTGAAAAACAGACATTGACAAATGAAAATGTAGTAAGTGTAAAAATCTAAATCATCATATATCATATTAATTTACCGTAATTTTAATGCATTATTTTCAAAGCCCAAGTAAATAAATGGAAATTCTAATGACAATACATGTTACCATAAATAGTATAAAAAGTGTAAATATTTATTAAACTAAAAAAACAAAACAATTAAATGATATTTCTATCCTATATATTCCTATTACAAATCTACAAAGCATATAATGATGATAATTATTAGGACTTTGTAAGCACAATGTCCATTAAAATGAAGAATGAATATTTGAAAGAAATCTTTTTTACAGCTGGGATAGGAAGCAAGATCAGGCTGGATGATTTAACTTCGTTAACGTTCGCTGGTGGGAATAACAAGCGTAACAGGTAGACTACGTTAACACAGTAATGTTAGCGAGAGATTGGAGAGATTTGCAGCGACTGTATCGACTGTGATTAGACTAAACCCTTCCTTTAGCTGTCTTGAAACCTAGCAACAGCAGACAAAAGGACCCGTGGCTTTATAGTCAGTTTTACTGACCGTCTATCTGCTTTGATCTGTCTTTCACACAATAATGTCAGCTTTAGCCAAGAAAAACACATAGTCGATGGACTTCAGTTAGAAGAGTTCTTACAAAACACAGACTGTTTCACAGAAATAAAAGAACCAATGCATGGGGAAACAAAAAGGCCAAACTGCAAGCAATTATGCCAGACAACACAGACATTTAATACAACTGATTACACTTGTAGTTTGTAGTGTAAAACTGTGCAGTGATTATTTATTTTTTTATTTTACAAGAAATTAACCAAAATTGCAGTTACAAAAATGACAAATTACATTTTGTGCCTTGTGCTGATTAAAATAAATGTTCTCATGCAACTGCTATGTTAGTCTGACTGAGCGCATTATTGCTCAGTGATCAAAAACCTTCAATAGACAGCAGTCAAATCACAATTCATATTTTTACGATTGAGATCAAACAGTCTAAATTGCATTTCATAACTAGTTTCACTTGGCACATGTCAGGAGTTGAGTTAATGGCCTTTTTTTACGTTCTTCAACTTAATCAGTTACTTGATACATCACGCTGGAAGTCTTGGTTTAAACACCAATGCGGCTTCCATCCCTCCCTCCCTGGCTGTGAATTGAATTTAATTTCAATTATTTCTTTTTTGCTAAAGGGTCAATGACCTAAAAAGCCCATACTTCACATCGCAAACGATTGGGTTTTATTACAGTGGTATGAATGATGTTTGTAGAAATTACTTTGTCACATATTGTCATTAGGAGAATCGTAAAACAACATAATCATTACTGCTGGATCCCTGAGTGAGACGAGTCCTGCTACACAGGGCCCATCGGCATTAATGGAAATGTGTTCGCCATTATATAGTCATTCTATTCTGCTGCACTTTGCATTCGCACATTTTTGCTGACAGATTAATAAGGGAGCATATTTTTTTAAGAACACAAAGTCTATTTGAGCTGAGTCATAATTGAGGCAAGCCTCAAGTGAGGACTTAATTGCGTTAATTGTAATAAACTCTCTCTGGGATAGGGAGAAAATGTAGTCAATGGTTTGTTTTATATCCTGAGGAGGTTATGTCAAAACAATAGAGATGGCGTGTAAAAGTCACAAGAGGTAAAACCTAACATGTACCTGATTTCATCTGTTCTTCGAAATAATTGTAAGAAAATGTCCTGGTGCCATTAATTTCATCATTGGGTTTTATTGTAGAAACTATATCTGTAGGACATATTATTCACACTGACTACTAAAACAGCTAAAGTGATATACTATAGTATAATAATAATAATAAGACACAATCATAAGAAATATAAAATCAGTAGGCAATACATTCTTTGTATGTTTATACATAAACAAAATGTTGTAAATATATTTAATTTCTGTATTGCAGTCAAGGTCTCATAATCTAAATAAATAAAGGCGATGAGTCGAAGGCAACAAAGAAGAATGGTAGACCTTGTCCTAACAGCATGGGCCAAATGCCAGGAAGACAGCTTACAGTCAGGCCTTCGAGCTGGTCACAGCAGCAAACTCCATATTTGTCTGCATCCCTACACTGGCATAGAGATGAGATCTGAAGTTCCCACCATAGATGTGATCGATCATATGCCAAGGCCTTCATTACCATAGTGACCAACTGAACGATTAACCATCCAACCCCTCCACCCTGTTCTCATGCTCCCACCCTTCAGTTAGGCTTGCCAAGACCTCATCAACAGTAGGAGACAAAAGTCTGGCTGCCACCGGCAAAGAATAGATTGTACTCTAGGACAGATTTAGGAAAACTCAAGCGAAAGTGTCAAGACATGAAATTTGATTGCAGTTAATACCAGGTGCTCTATTCTAAATCATGTACAGTATAATTACTGTAAAGGGTTTGTTCATTTATCAATATTGTTGTAAAGGACGCATCATGTCCTATTATTTATTATTTTTTATCAAACCATATGATTAAAAAAAATCACCAGTTAAAATATTTAAATAATTGCAGCTATTTATTTACAACAGAAATAAGAAACACTGGCCCTAAGTGTGTGTGTGTGTGTGTGTGTGTGTGTTTGTTGAGAACATTAATAAGTGTGTAAGCCTTGTTACCAGACAGGTCAACTTAGGGCTGATGCCTGTTTTAAGACGTATTCAAACCCCCCCACTTCAGTGGTTCAGAGAGCCCTCCTAAACAAAGCCCTGTGGGCTAGAGTGGGCTGGTTGGCTCTCTGCACACTGTGGGTTTAAGGACATTTATGGCAGCTCTTTGGCAAAAGCTGCTTTGATGTGCTGCTGTCTGTACAAGCCTGAAGGAACCTTGGGGCTGAATGGAGAAACAAGTGTTTGTTTGCCCTTTTGCCAGGCACGTCAAACCCTGGCGCAGCAGTTTACTTAAGGGAGGCGGGCATCCAGATACAAACAAAAATACACAAAGCCAGCATTGTTACATTATGCAACATTGCCAAACTTTTGACTTTCTGTATATGCATATACCACATGACTATATAAATCTGTGTAAGATTTTATTTCTTCTATGTTTAATAGATATGTCTAGCTATAACAGAGATTATGCATACATTAATCACATCTTTGACATTGCAGACAATCCCATCAGACCGTGCCACTTTGCCAAGTTTATCAAGCAGTAGATGAGCCACAGCTAATGGTCTGAGAGGGCACATGTCTGTCTGAGGTTAAGAGTTTTTCATCCGATGTCCTGCACCGTGACGGATAGGGCTACCCAGTTTGGCTCACTTTCCCATGACAGCTGAGGCCAAGGTGACAATGTTCTGGGCCTGCTTCAGCGAAGGCATGTCAATCATGCTGCCATGGAAAGTAAATGCACCCTGAAGAGAACAAAGCACACCCTCTGTTAAATTAGGGACATTTTTATATACATACATATACACACATTTTTTCTATAATCTTATTTTTTTGGTAAGAAACTGAATTATTTTAACACAGTTTGGCAGAGCAGGTAACAACTCCTAGACATTTAAAATGGAAATTAAATGCATACTGCTTTTTGTAACACTTCAGAAGCCAATCTCATTAAAAATTGCTGGTTTAATATGTAAATGCTTTTATGATTTCATATTTAAAATTTATTTCATCTAGTCAATAAAATGGCTGCTTCTAATACTTCCTACATTTGACTAAAAGTATGTAAGTCAAATGTGGGGAGAGAATAAGTAAGGTACAGAGGTACAGTCAATGTATATAAATGATTTTTTTTTACTATGAATTGTACATCAAGTTTCATGAATGACAGTTAAGAAAATGTTCTTAGCAGAGGTTTGCCATATTTCACAGGTTTCAGTTATGTACATGATGGTTTTGTAGTTTCAGTCTTTAAATCTGATTGGCTAAGCCATTTGTCTAGCTGTGACATTATTGACATTAATGTACACCTCTGATCGCTTCACATTTGTATTAATGTGTGATGTAAAATACAATATTTTTAATAATGTACCATTAATGTACAGATTAATATAAACAGCAAGCACTAAGCCATTATCCTGTTACCCAGCCTTTAATGTTCACTATAAAAAACAGACTAGATTATGTTGTGAAAGACCAGCTTACCAACAATAACTCTTCCTGATGATTTATTCACAATAATTCACACCCTCTCTTGCCTCTTGTGCCTTATTGCTTTATTAACCATGGCTTAAGAATAGTAGCATAGAGAGGTGTAACTGTTCCTGACATCTGCACTAATTGATCTTTAAGGATTTTATTTACTTGTTGAATGCCTTTATTAAATTTAAAAGAACTAAACGTTTAATCCACCAGTGGCCAAGAAGAAAGTAACATTTCTAAATTAGTTAAAAAAAAAAATCTTAAACATTAGGTGGGTAGCTTATAAACTACTCTGGAAGGTCGGGGAAGACTTGGCAAACAGTAAACCTAGAAGTGTGTGACAAGTGCAGAGTATGAAAAGTGCCATGTGAGGTACCCCAGGCTAGTCTTAGTCTAAGAATTACTGGCAGCAAGGTTCAGGCAGATTGTACATTACTAACGCAGCTTCTCTAACACTCGCAGCCCCACTGAGCACAAAGTACAGGACTCAATGATGCATTAAATTAAGAATGATAATAATTCTTAACAGACTTACTGCCCATATTGTACATAAATCTGTGCTGCCAGTTAGGTTTCGGTACATGGTGTTCTAAGTTGCATGACAGTGCATAAAGTTAGAAGCCAAAGACTAAAAAGACAGTGGAAGGGTTAGTCTCATGATGCAGTGATGTACCTTCCCCAATTTTTGGTGTTCCTTAAATGCAGCAATTAATTCTGTGGCCCGCTTGATTCTTTCAGGACTTGGCAAAAATTCCTCTTGAACTGTCTTGATTTGATTTGGGTGGATGACTTGTTTGCCTAATTGAAAAAGACAGAGGCTGAAGAAATGTTTACTTAATTAATACATTTATTTATTCATTTAATTTCAAATCAGTTTATTCTAAACATAGTCAGAGGGCAGCAGAAACCTAACTCTTATAGGACAATGAGAAAAACAATCAACGGGACATATCACAAATCTATCATAGAGCAAAAACACACACAAAAAGAAAAAACAAACGTTCATGCAAACACATTCACACTAAAGGGCAAGTGACACAGTCTGAACATCTAATTGACTATCAGGTTGATGAAAATTAGGACTACAAGATCTTTATAAAAGTCATCATACTATATAAAATATTATTTCTTTTGGTCTCACTGCCTTGTTTTAATTTTTTACATTTTGTATTTAGGTAAATGAAGTCTTGGGGAATCACTTCTCAAAATCAATACACAATTGAAAACTAGAATAACAAGGTGAAATAGTCTTTCCCCGGATTCTTTTATAGTGTCACACTTCCTTTTAATTGCAGCTAGCATGTAAATCATTATCTTTTAACAAGGAGGTGCCAGAGTGGCTACTGACACTATAGATTATATAGGGGGATGGAAGATTAACAAGATTCATATTACTACCAATCTTGTTTTAGTAAGGATCTTGTAATGTCTAAACCATTGACTTTCTTTCCCCCCCATTGTTAGGTACAGTGTATTATAACTAATGTGTACTAATGCGATAAGCTACAAGAGAGTTTGCATTATTGTGAATAAATCTAGGAAAATATTCACACATGATTTATTCACTCATTATTGCTTTAATAAAATTGTTAAAACATTATAATAAATGTGCTTATTTAAAATAAAATGGTTAATAAACTGGTCATCCATGACAAAATCTAGTTTATTTTTTAACGTAAACGTTGATTGTTGAGTAACGGGATACTGGCTTAAAGCTTAATACGCATTTCCATTAACGTTATATTATTTAAAGTAATGTTCGGCCACATTTACGTGTTTCGCGCATTTATATGAATGTACAGCGGTCAGTAATGTCATGGCTGGACAAAGGGCTCAGCCAATCCGATTTATGTACCAAAACTATCCGTTTTATGAAAAAAAGTTTGTTCATGGTCTTAGCTGACCATAAGCTGTTTGCTGCATTAAAAAACAGAATAGTCTTTTTCTTGCCTTTTGATTTTACAGGTCAGGCTTGTAATGTGCAGCAGTTGTCACTGGCACAGATCAGCCAATCTTAATCAGCATCTTTTAAACTAGCGCAGACCTCAAAAATCATTATGGGTAAGTGGGCAAATTACTAATCATGCCAAAGGTTTTTATTGTGCCTTTTCACAACTTGTCAAAAGCATGGTTTAAAAGTACCTGCCCAACATCGAAAATTGCTGTGATATACAGATAGAAGAACAAATAATTATTTATGTTCAAGTAACCACAAACACATGTCCTGTCTCACCAAGTAGCCGAGTATAAAGTATTTGATTTAATTTAATTAATCTAGTCTAGATAACCAATAATGGTTACTCAAAGGGGTTGATGTGCTTTTGATTTTTGAGGCGCACTGTGTTAAATGCAGTTATTAACATTTATGTTTTATTTATTATATATTTACGGGTGTAATGTGATAAGAAAAGAAAGGGAATTATTTTCAATGATTTCCCTAGGCACCATGTGTGTACAGTACAGCACTGTTTTTAGTATTTTAAACAATACTGTATTCATATACATGCATCTGTAATTAATTTTGTAATAATGAAACCTTTCAAAACAATAAAAATATAATGATACTACAAGGTGTATTGGGGAAAGTGCATCATGGCTTGGGCCAGGAGCTTTTCTGTTTTTGTATGTGGCAGGCCAGCATGTCTGAGGCAGTAGCAGTCGGCATCTCCTCTTTTTCTGGCGTGGCTCCCTGACCAGGCACAAAATTGAGCAACACAGCAGGAAGAGAGGATGCTATGAATCAAGGGTGTCATCCTGATTTTCGCCCTGTGCCCCACTGATCTTCGAAACTTTACTACACGCTTAGTTACACTTGGATCTGAGGCAGTCACCATCAATCTTTGCTGTTCAATACAGACCTTATGATGCACACATACCTTCACACAAATACACAGTATATACAAATGTGCAAATTGCTCATTTACGCACTCCTCACTCATTCGCTCACTCACTTATGCATGCTACGCAGACTTTACAGCTTGAAAATAAGACATTGGGGAATACTGTAAATGATGAGCTGGAATACCACTTCATTAAGTATCAAGTTGCACAAACATGTGTTAAACTAGTAATTATTCAGTATTTGACCATGATGAATTTCATATTCTTTATGTACATATAATATCATATTAAATCTGACTGAGCCATTTGTCCAGCCATGACATTATTGACATTACTGCACATTTCTGACCACTTGACATTCATGTAAATGTGTCATATACAATTACATATACATATACATATTATTTAAAATCATGTAGCATAAATAGAAATGAATAGACAGATTAATTTGACACAGCAAGTCGATTTCTGACGAGCACTAAGCCGGTATCCCTTTTCTTAGCAATCAATGTTCACTTTAAAAACCAAACTACATTACGTTGCAAAAGTTTATTAACGCACTTGTTTTCATTAAACACAATTATGAATCAAACTTTATTTTTCATTATAGTGTGTTTTTAACTGTTTTATAAAAGCAATACCACAATATTGTTGTGCAATACTGTGAATAAATCACAGGAAAATGTGTAACAGAACTCAAGTTCAAGTTCAAGTTATTTATTTATATAACGCTTTTTACAACAGTACATTGTCACAAAGCAGCTTTACAGAATGAAAAGCCTTTAAACCCCCAAAGAGCAAGCCAAAGTGACAGTGGCAAGAAAAAACTCCCTTTTATGTTTTGCATCGTGGCTATTCACAATAATAAACACCTACTCATGCATTATTGCTTGAATTGCACATGTAAATACACAAAATTACATGAAAAAACAGATATTAACATAATGTTAGGCCACAAAAAGTTACAGTTTGACCATTTACAAATCCACTGGTAGTTCTTATGGATGACTTCATGGAGTTTTTTTTTTTTTTAACAATTGGAGATCTTAAGCTAAATGTCACAATGACACAACTAAAAATGTAAATAATACATAATACATAATACTGCATAATAATAATGTCATGGTGAATGCAGGACATAATTTTCCCTAACAGCAGTTTGAAAAACTATTAGACTATGTGACGTATTTATGTATTTTTTTGTGGGCTTTGCACATATTATAATGTACATTCATTCATTATCTCCCGCTTATCCTCTATTAGGGTCGCGGTGGGGTTCCCCATGCCCATCCAGGGGAGAACGTCTCGGGCGCTGGGCAGATAGACCCAGGACAGGGTGCCAATCTATCGCTGGGCACACACTCACTCACACAGACACACTCTATATGGGGCAATTTGGAGAATTCAATTAACTTGATCCATGTTTTTGGACTGTGGGATGAAACCGGAGAACCCGGAGGAAACCCACGCAACACGGGGAGAACATGGAAACTCCACCCAGATGGGGATTCGAACCGGGAATCCCTAGCGCTGAGAGGCGAACGTGCTAACCACTAAGCCACCGTGCCGCCATAATGTACATTAAATAAATAATAAAGTAATTATAATATATGACAGTTTAGAGAGGAACATTAAATATGTGTGCATTTAAATGCTGAATATAAAAAGAAAATTATGTTATTAAATATAATCTATCCTATTAAAGATATAAACAATTAAATGAATAAAAAAAAAAAAAAACTAAAAATAGATTTTTAGCAAATGCCTTGAGCATCGGTGTCATCTAAAGTCCTCTGTTCCCCGAGCAGGATAATCTTAAGAAAAAAAGCAACTAATAGGGGGCACATTAATAACCTTGAAAAGTCAATTGTTCTAAATGAAATCAATATGATTCTAAATAATTATAATAATAAGCATTATCACATAAAGGTTCTATTAAATTTGCAAATAAAGTAAAGATCAAGATGTGCATATTTATGGTTTCAGGTACATTCATATACTTATTCTTAAGGTTTGTGATTTTCTAAATGTCAAGAAATGAACATCATCTTAATATGATGTTTTATAACAAATAATTTTATGCAATACATTTTTGATATATATAACTGAAAAAAAAAAAAAAAAAAACTAAAATCATTATGCTGTTGCCTTCACCACTACTATCTGAAATTAATGAAAATATTACAGCTTTAATTTTACATAATCAAAATCAGATAGAAATAAAGAAGTTTACTCCAAAAAAAGCATTTATAATTCAAAATTCTCATGAGAGAAAAGTGACAAAACATATTCACAGGAACCTAGATTATTGCATTATTAAATACTGTTTAATTTTTTTTTTTTTTTACAGCTATTGGTTATCAAGCATAATGAACTATTTGTGTAGTTAAACAGTAAACATACAATAAAAACATTAAATTAGATTTATATATTTTATA
Organism: Corydoras maculifer; assembly: GCA_019802435.1. Classification (NCBI taxonomy): domain Eukaryota; kingdom Metazoa; phylum Chordata; class Actinopteri; order Siluriformes; family Callichthyidae; genus Corydoras; species Corydoras maculifer. The sequence continues at coordinate 189,082 of JAFMOD010001076.1, read as the reverse complement.
TAATTTATATTTGCATTAAATGGTACCACTGCATTCATAGATTACATTCCCTGATGACAACCTTTAGACAAAAAAAATAAAACAAAAACAAAAGCCACCAATAACTCCAGTAAGACTCTAATCATTCCATTCAGCATTTTGAATTTAGAGACCAAAGAATAAATTGGCAAGGTTAAAGTGAGAATGCAATGCACCCCCTGCATTCATTCCATTAGCAAGTATGATCTCATAAGCTTTAACACGTCTCATTTCTTCTGTTTGGGAAATATTGGGCATTCTTCGTTACTACTACTACTCTATTCGGTGTTGGTTGGTTATACACATAATTAAAGAAAACAAAAATTATTAGTAAAACGTATTGGTAAACAAGTCAAATTAGAGTGGCAAAGTGTTCTGCACCAAAGGCAATATAGATGAACGACTAAATCTATGTGCTATCCACCTCTCTGTTCCCAAAGGGGATGGCCTGTTGGACCAACTGCCTAATGAGGATTTTCAGAGCCTGGATCTGCGACGGCCATCCCATCACAGAAAAGGATGTCAGGGGGTAGTTCCCTCGCATCAACAAAATATGCCCCCTTTCCTAGAGTGCCACCTGTTTAGGAGCTGTCTGTATCAAACCAGCTAGTGACAGAGCCAAAAAAGAGGGCGTACCAGTGCCTCTCGGTATGTCGCTATTGGCCAGCTATAGTGCATCATTTATGCCTCCTGAACTCAGCAAACCAATCACATGGTGCCATCTGGTAAGAGGCTGTCTCATTAAGGCTTTTTTAGTTTAGCTGAGAGCCCCCCGATAGAACAGGTTCAAAAAGCCACCAAGAAGAACAACATTTCGGCAGCCTAATGATGTTTTGATAGTGATGTGGATTGTGTGATCACAGTTTGCCCAAACTTAACACTGGCAACAAAATACCAGCAAAAAGAGAAAAAAAAGAGAAGCAGTTCACGTTCATATTTGATTAGTCTTGGCTTTAGATATATATTAGAATTTAAAATGAGCTTTACTAAATAAGACAATATATATATATATATATATATATATATATATATATATTAATTATATATATATATATTAATTGTGGGAGGAAACCGGAGAACCCGGAGGAAACTCACGCAGACACGGGGAGAACATGGAAACTCCACCCAGATGGGGATTGGAACCCGGAATCCCTAGCGCTGAGAGGCGAACGTGCTAACCAGTAAGCCATATATATATATATATATATATATATATATATATATATATATATATAATAACAATGATAACTACAAAGGTAATAATAACTAAACTGAAATTAGCTCTTAATCTGTAATTACGTATCATAATGTATAGAGCCCTTACAGCATTAAAACTACAACTTACAGGTTTGTTTGTTAAAATATTGGTATTTCATAATAAAAAGTAAAAACACTACCAATGAAGTAGATAAATTCTAAAAATCAATAAATTAATAGAAAGTAAATAATAAAAAACTGCAAAATGCAAAACCATTATATTGCGTGTTCAATAATTACATTATGGAATAAGCCTTTCATTTATAAATCTTTTATGTTTAAGTGGAGTTGAGCTGTCCCAAGTCATGCGAAACAACAGTTCAAGGTGTTCAGCTGTTCTCTTGAGTTCCATTGGTTCTGATGCTGGTTTAATACGTACCTAGCTCGGGTAAATGTTATATGTATGATGAATCAGTAGAGAGAGTGATACAGTGCTTCTTGTTATATTTGGTTTAATGTAGATTGTAACCAATTTTTAAATCAAGGATTACTATCCCTTTCTCGGCTGGCCTGTGATTACGTTTCTTGCTACTTCCACATCCCCTGCTCACAATAGTGTTAACAACTCTTGGCCACCAATCATTGGTGTTGCTGCTCGAAACCACCAAACATTAATATTACCAACCATTAATAACAGAGAGAATTTAAGGAATTATTTACTAATACATTTTTAGACCAAAGCTGTTTTTGATTAAAGTGATCTAGTAATTAATAATCCAAATTTTAGTTTAACAGTGTTTTGTGCATTTTAATTGTTAATATTAATTTTGTTGAGATTACTATAGCATACCTTATGACCACTTTTTGGTTTTTGCTTATTGTGATAATTAATCTATTACTTATTGGGTTGGGACCTATTTATCATGGGCGCTATTGTGAAACCAAAAGCCTAATTAAACATATTTTTAATTATTCTTTGATTGAAGATACAAATTTACTTGCTGACCCCCTTGTAGATTTTCTTTCCAGAATTTTGGACATAAATTAAACTTTTCATATTGGGTGGAATTTGACAAGGATAAGGATTCAGAATTATTTTCATTTAAAAAAAAATTCTTGTTTTTAACATATATTCCGAGTAAGAAATTTATAGTGCTTAGTGAAAGGTTTGTGATATTCTGAATCTCATATGCATGTTGATGTTTACATGACTTATTTACTATGCCCCTTACAGGACATTCAAACATTGTCATTGTTTGGTGCAGTATTACAACATTAATCAGTTGGAGTTACAGATGAGCTACACAACTAATTTGCAACTATATACTATATAACTATATATTGCAAATAAAACAAATATTAAAACTGAATTAATTAAGTCTGTAAAACATCAAGTCTTTGCTATAATTAGTACATGTATATAGTCAGCAATACTTTCCCTCCAGGCTATTTTACATACCTCCCATCTACTTCATTCACACTCTAGCACACCTGTAGTTTGCTTTAAAGCATGCTTTTCATCATTGTACCAAGGAGCCAATAATATGCCTTTAATTTTTCTTTAATTATAATGAAGCAATCTGTTTAAATTACATTATTTTTAAAGTGATGGTAAGTTAACATATCCACTATAATGAACATATTGAAATCCCATTATTCAGCTAATCTTTTTCTAACAATTTTAAATATTTGCTTTGGATGAAAATAAGTGCTATTATTTTGCACAGGCTCAATTTTACATGTATATATATATATATATATATATATATATATATATATATATATATATATATATATATATATATATATATATATTACATTTATGAGTAAATTTATAAGTGATATGGTGGCTTAGCACGCTAGGGATCCAGTTTAAAATCCTGATCTGGATGGAGTTTCAAAGTACTCCCCATGTCGGCATGGAATTTCTCCATATTTTCTGCTTAAATACACATTTATTGACAAATGTGCATTGTCATTTGTAATTATGTGAGTATCTTGTTGTATATTTTAACATAATTCAATGGATATGCATAAATAAGAAACACAATCAAAAATGATAAGTGTAAAATATCTTGTATGACTAATAAACTCTAACTGTCAATGAGAAGGCAAACATCCTGCCACAAAGCTCTGTGTACTCATAGGAAAATGTGTGTTCTCTAGGGATTAGCTGTGACTTACTAACAGGGATTCGAAATTGTCATAAGACCGCATCCTACCTGCCATTACACTCACCACAGCGAACACATTGTATTGGTGACTGCTGTGTACCAAAGCAAAGCTAGTGACTACACAGATGATAAACAATGCAACAGATCAATATTTTAGAAAAAATTGGGAAAGCAAACTGCTGTAACATGTTTTTTATTGTGTTGTGTTGTGTAGTTTTTATGTTTTTGAAAGTTTATCCTGACCTTGTTGGGCTTTGGGCAAAACTCTAAATTACACCAGAATATAAAACGGTGGACAGGGTTTTTCCTCCATGGTATACATATGTAGGTGAAATTGTAATGATTTTATTACAAAAGAGGAGGATAAAACATGAACAGGAGAATGCTGCCAGGCAAAAGCCCTAGTGCTCTAGAGGAATGACAGTGTTGGTGTAAACAGAAATGTGCAAGGGAATCAGTGTGTGTTCTGCAAACAGACATTACATATTCATTAGTGTAGGAACTGAGGAGGGCTGCCTAGCCTCCTGTGGCCAGTTACCCACTCACCGGGACCAGACACACAAGCGTTGCCTGGCTACAAACCCACATAGTGCTAAGCCGCAAACATACGGCTAGTTCAAGCCACATGCAGGCAAGCACCCGCTAACACACAATAAAATGTATACATAAATGTGCTGATTCTTACACACACACACACACGCACGCACGCACGCGCACACACACACACACACATATATATATATATATATATATATATATATATATATATATATATATATATATATGTATATATATAAAAAAAATTATATATATATATATATATATATATATATATATATATATAAATGCCTTATCCAAATGTAGAACAGCCAATCTCTATTTTTAGTCAGTTAATGAATACAAAACATTACATTACATTTATTAATTTGCAATGGAGAATAAATTATTTCCATCTTAGCAGGATGCAGAAATAAGATATAAATGCGCCACCACAAGCTGTCACACATTTAAAAAAGGGGGCTAACACCCGGGTTCAAAGTGGCATTCTGAGGAATTCATAAAAACACTAATGAGCTGGAACTCCAGTAAAAAAAGGGGGTGGGAGGAGGAAAAAAGTGTGAGTGATAGAAATAGAGAGAGAGAGAGATAACGAGAGAAACACAGAGAAAGAGAGAGAGAATCAAGAGAGACAGAGAGAAAGAATAATACAATCACAGACATATACACACACATACACAGTGAGAGAGGGATGGGCCTGGAAAGCCAATAGTTCAGTGTACAGCCTGCTAAGATCATAGCACAACACAGCTATTAATGTACAATAGAAGCTATTTTCTACCATCCAACAGCGAGAAAAGCCCCAGCATTATTATAGCAAGAGTGTCATACATTTTTATCAAATTTTGGATAATCCTGCTTAAGTGACTCTGTGATTTATAAAATCCAATAGGTCAACACGTTTTATAAAAAAAAATAACGTAGGCAACTGTAACAAATATGCAATTTTTAAATATATTTTTAAATAGATTAACCTTGAAATGTTCTATGTCAAAAACAATTACTGTACATGAAAATGTGCAAATAAGTTTTCCATATGAAAGACTTCCACTATTTTTTATATAATAAATCAAATGATTTGACCAGGGGTGCCTAAAACTATTTAATGTTTTGTTTAGTTTTTTTACATGTACTAAATGTTTTACCTGTAAATCCCATGAGTGCTCCTTCTCTGGACTGCTCCCGAAGTCCTTCTATGTCCTGATAATCAATGTAGACAAGATCAATGGCCTGTAGCCCAAAGGCCTTGGTAGTAACCACCACTTTTTGCCGAGCATAAAGTAGCTCTCTGGCATTTTTGGTTCTGGTTGCACCTTTAGAAGACACAGTACTGAACTGTTACACTGCTGATTGTTTATATTGAAAATTACGATAAGGTACATTTTATGTCTTTGTTATCAATTTTAATCTGTTGATTCATGTTGCACTGTATATGCTCAATGGCCACTTAATTAGGTACATCACCTTGTTTTTATACATCAACTCCACTGATCACACAAATAGACATTGTAGTCTGCCCATCCAGGGGAGAAAGTGTTGGGCGCTGGGCAGATACACCCAGGACAGGGCACCAATCTGTCGCTGGGCACACACTCACACACACAGAAACACACACAAACACACTCTATATGGGGCAATTTGGAGAACTCAATTGACTTTATCCATGTTTTTGGACTGTGGGAGGAAACAGGAGAACCCACAGGAAACCCACGCGGACACGGGGAGAACATGGAAACTCCACCCAGATGGGGATTCGAACCGGGAATCCCTAGTGCCGAGAGGCGAACGTGCTAACCACTAAGCCACCGTGCCGCCCTGTTTCTCTACATAATTTGTTAATTAGATTTTCTGATGATCAGGACCCTTATAGCACAAGTATTATTAGGGTGGTGGACAGTAGGGAGTTTTTAAGCCCTCTATCACTCACTGTACACTCTATTAGACACATCCACCTTATTTCTTCACCTTGAAGATGTAACATCAGAGACAGTAGGTCATCTATTGCTGCACGATTTGTGTTAGTCTAATCCTTCATCAGTGGTGACAGCATGCATGCATAATGCAGGATGCTGCATGCAGGATGCTTCTCAGTCCAGAAGTGTGTGACACATTAACACACCACCAGTATCAGTATTAGTACTCAGTATCCTTATAGTGTACTTAATAAAGTGGCTGGTAAGTGTATATTTAAAATAACAATAAAATGTAATATTTATTATTCATGTAGTAGAAAAAGTAGTATTGTTAGTAAACAGACCTATGCTGGCACAGAAGTCATCAGAGCCAAAAACCACTCCATCATGATGAAGACCAACTTTTGGTCCAAGCTCCCGGATCTCTTTACACATAGCCTGAGGCAGAAAGAAAGGAGAGCTCTGTATGTGTATATGTGTAAGATTGAGAACACGCTGGCATCTTATCAAGTGACCCAGTCAGCTGTTCCAAATACCACCCCTAAACAACTCCTTCAATCAATACCTCTGCTTCTGCTCCACACATAATAGTTTAGACATGGAAAACAATCAGTTATAAAAAACAACACACAAGGGTAGTTATAATTAATATATAATTAATTATATATAATTAATGGCCTGACACTGGCCATCAGGATGATGAAAAATCTGCATAATCTGTGAAGGCCAGCCAAGCTGGGAAAAACACCAACACAGTGGCATGGACAGCAAAGTTTGTAATGTGATTCAACAGTGTCGGGCAAAGAGCAGATGAAATTTCTGTTAGGCTTTTTGTAGAGGTCTAAATTAATTACATTTTTCACTGTGACTGCAATCATGTCACAGCTCTACGACATCCATGTAGAGAGAAGTGTCCATGAAAATTTCTCATCTCTGACAATCCTATACTGGGGACTAGGGTTGCGGAGGAGTTCCCCATGCCCATCCAGGAAAGACGTTTCAGGCGCTGGGCAAATACACTCTGCACATGGTGCCAATCCATCGCTGGGCACAGACTCACTTACACAGGCACACACTATATAGGGGCAATTTAGAGCAGCCAATTCACCTTAAATCCATGTTTTCATGGGAGGAGGAAACCGGAAAACCCAGAGAAAACCTACGCGGACATGGAGAGAACATGGAAATTCCACACGGATCAGAATTTAAACCGGGATCCCCAGTGCTGAGGCAAACATGCTAACCAATATGCCACCATGCTGCCCAATAAACAAAAAAAAAAGAATAATAAAAAAAGAAAAACATGGTATATATATATGTTTTAATAAAAAAAAACCACTGTTTTGATGGAGGCTACATTTAATTTATTTGTTTGGTCTTTATTAAGACAATTTTTTTTACCTCCAGAGTAAAAAAAAATGTTGGCACCAGCCCTAACATATTCTGTAGTCTGATCTCTTTGCTCTACAAGTTCTTTTATCTGCATTCTTAATTTACCTTAAAATTCAACAAGCCCACAGCCGTTTCCACAAAGGTGACCAGTCGAATGGGCTCCATCAGCATTCGGCCTTTTAAGTGTTGCTGAAACCTGTCAACAAACTCACAAGCACAAGAACTGACGTCACTATTTATTCATAATGGTTAGCATTCAAATATGGGAGACATCAATATAAAAGGCAGGCATCTATAAACACAAAAGGTTCACTATTGTGGTGTGATGCATCTCTTTTGAACTTCAACAAATCATTTTTAATCATGTTCAAACTGTTGGCACATCACATGTGACAGACATCCAATTAAATAAAAAAAAGCCTCCTGAGTCAGGCTAAGTATAGATTTTCTAAACGTAAAAGAATCTATTTTCTCTTGGGGCTCCAGACTAACGCCTGTTTTGCAGGCCCCCTCAAGATATACTACATGTTCCAATGAAAAGAGGAAAAACAAAAAGCCAAGGGACAAGACTTGAGCTGTCTGGGAGTGCATTTCATTTTAGCATTTCTTTTTCTTTTTTTCCCCAGGCGGACAAACCAGAGAGATGTGTGACAATCAGGGTGTGATGTAGCACTCCTAGTCTTTTATTCTCTCTCACTTTTCTACTAATATTTGAGCTCACCTAAGAAGGTATTAAAATGAAGTTTAGTCCTTTGAAGACCAAAGCATTCATTTTTTCCAACAGACCAGTTCACAGCTAGCTGTGCACTGCCAGTGGGGTAGCCCAAATTCCAAAATCTATCATCTGGAAACACACAAAAGCCCCCTTCGTCAGATATTTCCTTTTAAAGCAAGTTTGAAAAAAAAAATGGAAAAGGGTGTAAGAGAAAAAGATAGAAAAAAGAAAGAAAGCTCGAAGCAGAAATGTGTAATTCCCTGTCACCTCTCTTCATGTTGCTCACTTTTACATTTCGGGAAGCAAGGATCAAAATAACCTCAGGTAAGTCTTTACTATTTCCCCCTCAAATAATGACAGAATATCCAATGCACACATGGTTTCATTGAGGGATTTTTTTCCTAATGGGGAGAATTTTAATCATCTTGCCATTCAATCTCAGTAGGATAAATCATATCGGAGAGATTTGCATAAATATAAACCATCAAAGCCGTTTCATCTTCAAAGGGGTTTTCAAGACCCAATAAGCTTTGTACTGTAATCATCCGAGGTCACAACCCCGCAGGAGCAATGGTGCTATGCTAACACTGGCGGCTTAGCATAATGTTCCTTTACAATTCTCAGAGAGGACTGTGCTACTAACAGGACTGTCATCCTTCACGCCAGCAAACTTTCCCAGTTTGGTTTGTTATCACCTACCTTACAAGTAGGCTTTAATTACTAGAGCTAAAGCTGTGCTCCACTTAAGAAATAAATTAATACATTTTTATTTTTATTATTTACACATTCAATAATGCAACTGAGAATTGAGAACTGAGAATGTCACTTTTAAACATTCACATCATTTTTTTTTTTATTATTATTATTAGCAAAATATGCAGTAACCACAAAAAGTAGCTGAGGAAAATAGGAAAATAATATGGAATCATGAGAAGAACACTGCACCATTAGTTCTTTGTTGCACCAGGATTTAGGCACTAATCACCATCAGTTTGAAGCCTTGTCATTGACCATTTTCATAGATTTCCACCAAAGATCATAACTGAATTCAGATCTGGATTATTTGTAGGTAATACCATGTCTTTCTTAAAGGAAAGTTGTAACATTCTTTGACCAATTTGCATAAAACATTAACATCTTGAAAAATTAATTCATCACCACAAACATCCTTTCAACTGAAGGAAAAAGAAATAAAAATTTGAATGAATTGTAGACTTTTATTGTAATGACTGCTATCTTCCTGTGTTGGAACCTGACATGCAGGCCTATATAATCAAACAGTGGAAATTTATATATTTTCTTCAGGCAGTCATCTTTTTAAATTTTATTGGACTGACACCAAACAAAAGTATCAGCATCATTGCCTTGCCCAATGCTGTTTTGCAATTTTCACCAAAGATCACTTTCATTCAATCTCCCAACAGCAACCTTGTTTTTTGCTGTTTAGATGTTAATGATGGTTTTCATTTGGCTTTTTATTGTATGTAAATCTAATTTCTTTTAGGTGATTTCTTACAGTACGTTCCGTAGTAGTTCCAAGATAATGACTCCAGTTTTCACCCACTTGTTTCTCATTGTTTCCATCAGCCATAGACCATGAGCATAGGTAATTAACACACTTGCCGTGGTTCAGCTGAGCCCCTTTATAAGCTGAACTCAAGTTGCAGAGAAAAGATCATCCATGCGCTGCAGGAACGCAAGGCAAGGCATGAAATCCTGTCTCCGGTCCTTATTCGGTCCCTTCACATTACATTTGATGCCAATCCCAAAATGATGAGGACTGATGTGGTGACAAGAATGACACCTGCGAACTTTGCAGACATGTTCTCTAATAGGGATACAAAGCCCTGGCCCAGATCATTTCAACTATTCTTTTGCCGATGGACAGCGAAGGCACAGAGATGTCAGAATGTTGGGACCTGCTCCTTTTGTGTGGGCATTGGAGAGAAAGCCAGAAGACAAGAGCTTCAATAGTGACCCAATAAAACGTGTGGCTACACAGTGGATTACAGATGTCAGAAATCGGATGGACATTACCCCCCTCCCCCCATTAAATAACCATCATCTGTCAACATCTGGGCTAAGATCCATGTCTATCTGGGTCATCTGCATATATGTGAAAATAGTACAGATGCAACAAGTTTTAGAAGAAAATTGTTCACGCCTTATTCTGCATTGAGCATGTGAGGTAACGATCTAACCTGTGACTTGTCTGTGTTAATTGTGTGTCTGCGCGGGGAGATAAATAAGAATGGGGGGAAAGAAAAAGCGCTTCAGTGACAGCACAAGTAAGACAGCATATTGAAAAGTCATGTATGTTAATTTTGTGTTTTTGCGGTTTAATGTGTAGGCCTAATACTTTATTTCCAAATGATATGTTATGCAACCCACTTGTAAACATGCTTATGTCCCAATATTTTTGAGCAAGTTTTGGATAAGCTAAGGCATAAAATACAAGCCGGGTGGTGTAGATGGTGTACAATTGCGGGAGTGATCTGGGATTTGTGATCTGTGTTTACAGGACAATAGTGAGGCCTGGATGTTTTATGATATGCTTAGAGATGGCTCTTATCAAAAGGCAGGAGAAGAACGATTGGTAAGATTGAGAACATTGAGAACGATTGGTAAGATTAGATGATTTCATTAGATGGAAGTCATTGAAATGATAGAAAAGACCTTTTTATAAATCACAGTATCAGGGAGTCCCCATACTCACCCAGGTAAGAACATTTTGGGTGCTGGGCAGATACACCCAGGATAGGGTGCCAATCCATTTTCTGGGCACACACAGACTTACACACATACTATGTGCTCACACACTATAATAGAGCCAATTTAAAGCAGCCAATTCACCTTGAATACATGTTTTTGTAAATTCGTGAACATTGAGAATTTCCACATGAACACATGGAGAACACGCAACTCTGCATGGATTGAAATTCAAACCTGGATAACCATTTTAATAAAATATTGGATGCGACAGTAGGTAGTCTTCTCACAGCAAGAATGTGCCAAGTTGGCATGTCAAACAACCAGCCTGGGCCACTTCTATGTGAAGTATGTAAATTTGTTATTTTGTTAGTAAGTTTTCAAACATTGATGCAAATAGAGTTCTAAATAAAATTCTTCAAAGAGCCTCGGCACTTCAGGACGGCACTTCAGCTTTGTACTAATAAAACCAAGAAGAATTTTCTTGTTGTGGAAAAGAAAAGGGCTTTTCTAGCAGGTTAATGGTTCTGTGTGAGCTGAACCCTGTAGTCCTTGTTCAGTCTTCGCTCAAAAATGTAGACACTTTTCAAAAAGAACTAGATTAGTCCATCCTTCTGTGGCAGGAGAATGGGGGTGTTAGGATCGGAGAGAAAATAATCATGGAAGAAGGAGATTAAAAAGAAGTGAATGGACAAGTTTTAATTATTTCTCCTCAAAAGAGTTCCAGATTAAATGTTTCCGGCTGGCCAAAGAGCACATTTTACTGAAGGGGGTAGGAGAGAGGGAGAGAGAGTCGGAGTGAAAAAGAGAGGGAAGGACAGAGAAGAGATGCAGGCTTGGTTCTAGAGCCGGACCCTTTCATGAGCTGGTGCACACTCAATGGTGTTGTGGCTAAAGAATGCACGTGGCTCCGAATTTGCAGGAGGATTGTCCATGGACAAAGCAGAGGGAGTTACGCTTGTTACAGTCCAATAAGCCTTGTCAGTCAAATAAGCCGAAAGAAAGCAAAGAGAACGCCACGGCAAAGGATTTTCATACAAAAGAAAACAAGTAAGTCTGTCTTTTAGCAACAAATCAGTGTGGTGACTCTGCTTCCAAACTAGCTGCAGAGAAAAATAGAAAAATAAACAGTGGTCAGATAAAAGCATCTGACAAGTAGTTGAAAACCACTATCTAAATCGGCAGACTAACAATCTCTGTTGAACAGTTGGCAAGTTTCAGTTAGACTGAAATAGTGTGCAAAGTGAAAAAAAATCTAACAAAAAATAAAGTATTGACAACTTTTATTTTAAATAGCTTCTTTTTTACTATTTTAATACTAAGTATTTAATACTAAGTAATATATATATATAAACAGACAAAAACATACTACAGTGTTTTCATTGACAAACATAACTCAATAATTTCATTTCTTCAATTTAAATAATGACTGCAAAAATCTTAAAAAGATGGACAAAGGCATGATACCATTTTATCTTAAAACTATTCTTTTAATTGTTTAGAATTTAAAAATACAAATTCTTCCAGGTTTTAGAATGGAGTAGTCCAACATTTATCTACCAGTGACAATAGGGCCCTAATAAAGCTACTTTATACAATGATTAACAGGAGTATTTAAATCTTTTTGCCAATGTATGTATACATTTGATCATTTAGCAGACACTTTTATTTATATCAAGCACCTGGTTGGCCACAGCATCCCTGGAGCAATTATGTTTAAGGGCCTTGCTCAAGAACCCACATTGGTATCTTCAGTTGACCTGGGATTTGAATCAACAACCTTCAGATTGATAGTCCAACACCCTAACCACTTTTTGTTTTGAATGTCTTTGCATGTTTGTCACTCCTAAATGTTTAAGATCATTAAACTACTTTTAATATGTCAGAGACAACACAAATAAACACAAAATGCAGTTTTTAAATAAATGTTTTCATTATTACAGGAGAAAATTACTACATAATTGTGGTTTATCACACCTGAGTTCAATTTCTCTAGCCACACCCAAGCCTGATTACTGCATCACCTGTTCTCAATCAACAAATCACTTTAAAATGACATACCTGACATAGCGAAGTAGACCAAAAGATACAAAAAAACTAGACATCATGTGAAAAGCCAAAGAATTTCAGGAACAAATGAGAAAGAAAGTAATCGAAATATATCAATGTGTGAAAAAAGTTATAAAGTCATTTATGTAGTTTTGGGACTCCAGTAAATCACAGTGAGGGCCACTATACACAAATTGTGAAAACACGGAACAGTGGTGAACCTTCCCAGGAGTGGCCGGCTGATCAAAATTACCCCAGGAGTGCAGCGACGACTCATCCAAGAGGTTACAAAAGTCAACAAAAGACAACAACATCCAAAGCAGGCCTCTAATGCCTCAGATGCATAAGATTGACTTAAGGTCAAAGTGGTTGTGACACCATCATAAAAAAGACACTGTGACTGCATGAGGGATTGCCAAGACGAAGATAATTGCTGAGCAAAAAGAACATGAAAGGCTGGTCTCAATTTTGCAAGAAAACATCTTGATGATTCCCAAGACTTTTGAGAAAATAGAAGGAAAACTGTGGACTGGAAGGTGTGTGTCCTGTGTCCCATTACATCTGGCGTAAAAGTAACACCGCATTTTAGAAAAAGAACAGCATACCTACAGTTGAATATGGTGGTAGTAGTGTGATCTTCTTTGGCTGAACCATGATGTGACAAGGATGAACAAGATTAGGAATGAGTTATGACAATGAATTGACTCATTCATTCATTCATTATCTCCCGCTTGTCCAGTATTAGGGTCTCGGTGGGGTTCCCCATGCCCATCCAGGGGAGAACGTCTCGGGCGCTGGGCAGATTGACCCAGGACAAAGCGCCAATCCATAGCTGGGAACACACTCACTCACACAAACACACTCTATAGGGGGCAATTTGGAGAATTCAATTGACTTGATCCATGTTTTTGGACTGTGGGAGGAAACCGGAGAACCCGGAGAAAACCCACGCAGACACGTGGAGAACATGGAAACTCCACCCAGATGGGGATTCGAACCGGGAATCCCTAGCGCTGAGAGGCGAACGTGCTAACCACTAAGCCACCGTGCCGCCATGAATTGACTCAAGTCACTGAAATGATAGAAAGACCTTTATTATCACTCTCTCATCTCATTATCTTCTATTTATCCCTTCACTTGGGGAATGGGGGGGGGTTGTTCCAATGCTCACTCAGGGAAAAACAGATCCATCGCCAATTCACCTTGAACCAATGTTTTTGGACTGTGGAAGGAAATCAGAGAAACTGGAGAAAACACATGTGGACAGGGAGAAAACATGGAAATTCCACCTAGATTGAAATTTAAACCTGGATCCCCATTTTAATAAAATATTGGATGCCACATTAGTTAGCACTGTCTTCTCACAGTTCTAAAAAAGGTTGAGGTGATTTGGGCATGTGTAGAGGACATATGTTGTTTGGCATAAAGAGGCTAACAATGGTGTTGCAAGTCAGGAGAAGAAACGTAGGACCAAAGAGGAGGTTTATGGATGCTATGAGAGATGCTATTATATGAGGATATTCAAGTGGTAGGGATACTGAAGAAGGATGCGCAGAATAGGGTGAAATAAAGAGGTGAATTTGTCCACATTTTACCTATTTTTGCCATGACATTGTAACATTTGAACCTTTTTTTGTTTTTGTCCTAACATTTTAGGGACCAATCAATTTCAAAATGTGTTATTCATTTAACAGAAAGAATTAAAAAAACAATTTCACTGACTATTTACCTGCTAAATGAAGCTTTAAATAAATAAATTAAATATTTTAGTGTTTACTGGATTCATAAAAAAAGTGTCCTACCTTTTCTAGTAGGAATTAGACAATTCATAATTTTTGCAATTAATCACGATTAAAAAAGTTACATTTAATTTACCGTTAGGGTGTCTTAACAGTGTCATGATGATGTACAAAAGAAAAATATGTTTTATGCCGGTAGCCAGAACTTTTGATCAAATGGTGTTACTTGCACAGAACAAAAATAAAGTTACATTTGAACACACTTGTCTGTTTACATTGTACAGGAAAGACTTAATTTTCTTTTAAATGGATACGAATATGAATGTTTTAGGGGCATTATAATTAAATGATTTTTACAAAGGAAGTTATTATTTTGTGTTATAAATAATAATATGTTTTAATATTCAGCAAATGTCCTGTATTGCTTTTCTTGAAATAAAAAAAAAAAAAATTATATATATATATATATATATATATATATATATATATATATATATATATATATATATATATATATTAAATAAAAGAAAAATTGTGCATTGTTCCTGTGATTTCTTCAAATTATTTGGGGAAAGTTCATTATAATCATAATAATCGTATAATCAGGATTATTTTTTAGACAATAATTGTTCCATCAAAATCTGTAATCATGTCTATTTTTAAAAGTACATGCAGAGTCAATTATTTATTGTTTTATTATTATTATTTTATATTGCATATTTGAAAATGGACTACAAAGCATTTTAGATCAGCTCAATGTCTGTTAAGAAAAACAACTTAAGGAAATAAAATTAGAATTGGCATCGCCATATGTTATTAGAATTGTATGTAACACCTTGCACTTAACTTGACATGACAAAAGTGCTAGTACAAGGTGAAGGATGAAAAAAGAAGATAGGGTGATCCTCTCCTTTCATGTGTCTCTCATCACTTTCAAAGTGGCCAGTTCATGTCAGGTCAGTGCTACATGATGTCCTCACTATTGCGATCTTCAACGTCCTGCTGAGACTATGAGCTAGACCTGGAGAAATCATGTTTGGAGGAGGTACAGATCTATGGAGCATGATTTAATGGCATATCGGCAGTTTTTTTTTTTTTATATACAGCTAGACATATACAGACATATACAGTATCACAATATCAATGCAATCAATGCAGAATACAATATCAATGCTAATAGTACAGGTTTTTACACCCAATATTGCAATGCCCTTACTTTATACAATGCGTATTTACACAGCTGAAGTTGACTGGCTGTTTTAAACTTAGTTATTATTGTTTTTTTTTCATACTCTATATATTTTACTCTATATTTTATTTTTTTATCTTCATTTTAATCTAACATTTTGTACATTGAGTTTTTTATTTCTATTTTGAATTTGTGATTTAATTTGTGCAATAAATCTCCCTCTGGGATCAATAAAGTATTTATCTATCTAATTTAGATGCAGAAGTTTACATTGGCACTTGCCCACTATGGTTGCTACTAGAGGTGTAACGGTATATTGTATTCTTCACAAACTGTTCGGTATAGGCCACATGGTTCGATATGAGTTTTCAACGAAGAATACAACAGAACGGAGCTCATGAGGACAAAAAAAAACACATGGCAGACCTAAAATTAAGAGGCGAGTACTACACCTGAGCTGAGTTGCCAGATGAACCTTAGCTGTAAACATGTCTAAACATGCCAAGCTTAGTGTAGATGTAGCTCAGTTTAGAGGTGGAGCATGGAAGGTGAGTGGAAACAATACACGGAAGTTACATACACTGCCTTCATTCAAATCAACCATGTGGGAAGGATTTTGGGACCCTGTGATTTACACTAGCACCGGAGCAGCACCGGTAGATCGAACATCAATGGTTTGACGGTGTTGTGAGGAAGTTGTGAGGTTTTGTTTTTGGAGTGTGTGTAAATGATTTTGGAAACATTTAGAACATGCTAATGCATATTCAATAGGATCATCCACATCGATAACCAGAGCTAATGCTAAAAACCCTGCAAACCAACTACTTTTTGACTAATCCCACAATAAAAATTTTTTTTTGTCACAAGTTAATGTGTGCATGCTTAATCCTCCACTCTCAAGATGGGAAATCAGACAGGAACAAATCCATTATTGATGCAATGAGCATGTACAGTAATCGCTTACATATTGCAGGTGTTACTTTCCAGAGAAGTATGTAATGTAGCGTCGTTAGAATTATTTGATTATTTTTATGTTTAAGGTGGGCGGCATGGTTGCTTAGTAGTTAGCACATTTGCCTCTCAGCACTAGTGATTCCAGGTTTGAATCCCAATCCGGGTGGAGTTTCCATGTTCTCCCTGTGGGTTTCATCCGTGTTCTTTGGTGTCCTCCCACAGTCCAAAAACATGGATTCACGGTAAATTGAATGTTCTAAATTGCCCCATATAGTGTGGGTTTGTGTGTTTATGTCTGTGTGAGAGTGTGATAGATTGGCCCCTGTTCTGGGTGTGCCAAGCGCCCGAGGGATGGTTTTCCCCTGGATGGGGACTATATGGAATGAATGGATAAATGTTTAAGGTTTCATGAACCCTTCCCACACTCCTACAAACACTTAATATGCTATTAAACACTTTTAAAACTCTAACCTACAGAAATTTTGTAGAAACACATATGTCCATCATGCACAATACAGCCATTCTAGATATGCAGCATCTTTGAAAAAAATGTAGTTGAGTTCTTATTAAACTACTTTTATTTAAGTAAATTTATTATAAGATTAACCAAAAGTCATAGCAAGGATGACGAAGAAAGTAAAAAATGCATGAGAACCTGTCATCAATTAAAATGGCAAGCAGCAGAGCAGCCCAGGGAATATATGGAGACTAATTAAAAGCACTAGTTAAAAACTTCCTGCTTCTGGTGCACACTAACTGAGAACTCCCTCCTTCTTGTGTTCACATTCCCTTTCTCCTACCAGTTAAGACATTGTTACTCCTTTCAGGTGTTATCAGGATGCATGCAGAGCATCTGAATACTGCAGATTTGGGTGAGGTGGACTGTGGGGCCAGAACTTCTGTGGGGGCAGCTAAGTAAGGTTGAGGAGCCATTGAGGCTCCTGAAGCAGCAGGGACGCTCCTCTAACTGACAGACTGGGGGGAAAAAATGCCTTGCCCCTGGGAAACAGATGGAGGCGATCAGGAAACAGGGGCATTTAATGATGTCACCATGTTCTGAAGTAGGCAAGACCTGCAGTCATGTTGAACACTTTATAGAGGTAACCGGTTGCCTTGAAGTCCAGCTTGTTGTCACAAGAAAGGACAGGTTAAAGCAGCTTAACTTGTCTTGACAACACTGTAATTCATTCATTCATTCATTCATTATCTTCCGCTTATCCTCTATTAGGGTCGCGGTGGGGTTCCCCATGCCCATCCAGGGGAGAACGTCTCGGGCGCTGGGCAGATAGACCCAGGACAGGGCGCCAATCCATCGCTGGGCACACACTCACTCACACATACACACTCTAAATTGGGCAATTTTGAGAATTCAATTAACTTGATCCATGTTTTTGGACTGTGGGAGG
>JAFMOD010001076.1:141730-157800 GCA_019802435.1 Corydoras maculifer | reverse complement strand
ACAAAGTATTGACTCAGGGGGGCTGAATAATTTTGCACATCGCACTTTTCAGTTTTTTATTTGTAAAAAAATTGTTGATTCATGTATAACTTTCATTCCACTTCACAATTGTATACCACTTTGTGTTGGTCTTTCACATTAAATTCCAGTGAAATATATTTATGTTTGTGGTTGTAATGTGACAAAATATGGAAAAGTTCAAGGGGTATGAATACTTTTGCAACCCACTGTATATGGTACATGATTTAATAGCTAAATCATTTGCATTTTAGTTTTAAGCACCCTTTTTCATTTAATCATAATATTATGTATTTGCTTAAACTGCATTTCATACCCAAGTATTAAAGTATATATTCATCTCCCGCCTATCCTCTATTAGGCTCGCGGTGGGGTTCTCCATGCCCATCCAGGAGAGAACGTCTCGGGCGCCGGGCAGACAGACCCAGGACAGGGCGCCAATCCATCGCTGGGCACACACTCACTCACACAGACACACTCTATAGGGGGCAATTTTGAGAATTCAATTAACTTATTCCATGTTTTTGGACTGTGGAAGGAAACCGGAGAACCCAGAGGAAACTCACGCAGACACGGGGAGAACATGGAAACTCCACCCAGATGGGGATTCGAACCGGGAATCCCTAGCGCTGAGAGGTGAACGTGCTAACCACTAAGCCACCGTGCCGCCCTAAAAGTATATAAGTTTTATTAATGTTTAACCTGGCTAAAGGTCATATTAGGCTTACATATGAAATGAAAGATTGACATATTTGTCTCTAACTTTAGAGTGTGTTTTTCTTTTATAACTATAAGATTTAATGAATTGCAGAATCGTGACTACTGGAAAATAGTAGAGTCCAATGAATTAATGTAATTCACAATAATCTTCAATAATGTTAAATAATTTAATGTGAAACTAGAACAGGGTTGGTAGAACGTGCCACAGATTCCTGTCAATAGTCTAAAAGTGTGGGATGGTGACACATTAAAAAGACACATTAAAACACAAACTCTGAGTCAGCTTATTTTGCAGCTCTGTTGCTACACCCCTAGGAGTGAGAGTCTGGCAAAGATCATGCCAACAGCACATAGTGAAGTGAAGGGAAATAAACCCAAGCATAAACAAAATCAATCTGCTTAAATCCACAGGACTCATTAAAGCCGCATATCCGCCAAAAAAGAAAAATAGCAAATTTAATTTTGCTCATTTGAAGTTCAGATGGATGTTCTATAGGGGAAAAAATAGTAATAATAAAAAAAATTTGAATGAAGCATTGCATCTTGTGGCCACACTGTTGTTAAAAGGTCTGTTACCTTGAGGCTATGATTTATTCTAATTCTCTATTCTAAGACATTTTACTGGAGATAATTATGGAAGCACTAAAGCACCTGCAGCTTAATAGAGGTTAGATCATGCAACAAAACAGTGGCACATGAATAATGACCGGTCAAATGAAAAGCAAAATGCTGTGCCATGACAGTAGGAGATCAATATAGACAAGAAATCTCATTATTATCTACCAGTCAATCACAAAATTTGAAGTATATTTCTGCTTTATATTTCTGTTAAAGTATATTTCTGAAATTTGTTGTATTTGTGTGTGCATATATATATATATATATATATATATATATGCACATATATATATACAAAGTCTCATCCAAATGCAAAAAAACAAAAAGAAATAAATAGTAGGTAAGAGCA
Source organism: Corydoras maculifer (assembly GCA_019802435.1). Classification (NCBI taxonomy): domain Eukaryota; kingdom Metazoa; phylum Chordata; class Actinopteri; order Siluriformes; family Callichthyidae; genus Corydoras; species Corydoras maculifer. The sequence continues at coordinate 156,095 of JAFMOD010001076.1, read as the reverse complement.
GATAAACAGTAAGAATGTTCAGAAGGTGAATGTTCGCAATCATTACTCATCCTCGCCAGCTGTGTTCATATGGGTCAGGTGGCACATAGGGAGAACCAGTGACGCAGCAACCACCACAGAATTGAAAGCTGAAATAGGCATTCCCCTCTTCTTTTTCTCATAAGGCTTCATCCATGCCGCTTAGGTTGAGCATCCAATCTCTGGCAACGTGTCAGGGGGATTTGGTGAAGTGCCGATCTGATCAGATAGGATATGAAAACAACATCCGTCCACTTTCACACTCCAGTGGAAGAGGTGGTCCCTGCTGGCAGGGCTGCGTAGTCCTGCCATCTGGAGAATAAATCGGGTGTGAAGTACAGTATAGTTTGGGAGCATGCTCCGTGGCGGCTGCTCAGCAGTTAGTTCATTAGCTCCAAACTTGCAGGGATTAGGAGAGAAGCATGGAGTGAGGTGGACACATGGAGAGGGTAGGCTCACGAGTGGCATAGCTGCTGGGTGGATTGGCCCAAGCTGTGCAAGAGCCTATAGGACATGTCTACATCAATATAAACATATAAACAATCTCTCTCAAAGGGAAGACAAGCTTAGCTATGGACTAGATAAATGATGAACAAACGTCATGATTCTTAATGCTTCACAGCCTTTTGTGTGTTATGCACTTGTCTGGGTGTTTTTTATTTGCAATCCTGGCCTGAGGTGGGTGACTGCTGAATAGGTCATGTGGACTCTCAGATGCTTCAAAAGCATATATTTTTGGCAAATAGTTTCATCAATTGCAAACATTTGCAAAAAAAAGTCTTAACAGGTTGTTAGTGGTTTAAATGATATCTGACAGATCAATATCAGTTTACCGGTGTTAAAAATGAATGTTCTGAATTAAACTATGGTGTTCCACAATGGTCAGTTCTGGGACCACTCCTATTTGCCCTATATATGCTCCAATTTGGATCAATTATCCGTAAAAATGGAATTAGTTGCACACAGTTTAGCTAAATCTAATGATGTTTAATCAATCAGTAAGTTCCAAGACTGAATTAAAGATATTAAAATGTGGACGTCAAATAACTTCTTACTGCTAAATTCTAATAAAACTGAGGTACTTGTAGTTGGATTTAAGAACAAAATGGTTCAGATCTCTCCTTCACAATACACATTAGAAATTGCATTGAAAAGAAATGGAATTAATTGCATTGGTAGCTGTTTAGGACAAATGCTTTTTTAGGATTTAAATGAGCATTTTTATCTAGACAACACAGGCTTAATTCTTTTTACGGTCTGCTTTATATAAACTGCCTAAACAAAATCCAACCTAAATTACACTTTTTTCCTCTTAAATTTATCATACTGTAATATAACGTGTCGACATCCATCCATCCAGCCATTATATTCCGCATTATCTACTAGGGTCACGGGGAGGGGGGGGTCCCCAGGGCAACATTTAGGGCGTTCGGCAGATACACCCAGGGCAGGGTGCCAATCTATCGCTGGGCACACACTCACTCACACAGACACACACAAACATACTCTATATAGGGTAATTTGGAGAATTCAGTTGACCTTGATCCATGTTTTTGGACTGTGGGAGGAAACTGGATAACCCAGAGGAAACCCACGCAGACACAGGGAGAACATGGAAACTCCACCCAGGTTAAAACCGGGAATCCCTAGCACTGAGAGGCGAATGTGCTAACCACTAAGCCACCGTGCCTCCTAACGTGTCGTCATGTACAGTCATGGCCAAAAGTTTTGAGAATGACACAAATATTATATTTTCACATGATCTGCTGCCCTCTGCTTTTTATGTGTGTTTGTCAGATGTTTTCATCACATACAGAAATATAATTGCAATCATATTATGAGTAACAAAAGCTTTTATTGACAGTTAGAATGAGTTAATGCAGCAAGTCAATATTTGCAGTGTTGACCCTTCTTCTTCAGGACCTCTGCAATTCTCCCTGGGATGTTCTCAATCAACTTCTGGACCAAATTCTGACTGATAGCAGTCCATTCTTGCACAATCAATGCTTGCATTTTGTCACAATGTGTAGGTTTTTGTTTGTCCACCCTTCTCTTGATGATTGACCACAAGTTCTCAATAGAATTAAGATCTGGGGAGTTTCCAGGCCATGGACCCAAAATCTCTGTTTTGTTCCCTGAGCCATATAGTTATCACCTATGCTTTATGGCAAGGTGCTCCATCATGCTGGAAAAGGCATTGTTGATCATCAAACTGCTCTTGGATGTTTGGGAGAAGTTGATCTCAGAGGACATTCTGGTACCTTTCTTTATTCATGGCTGTGTTTTTAGGCAAGACTGTGAGAGAGCCAATTCCCTTGGCTGAGAAGCAACCCCACACATGAATGGTTTCAGGATGCTTTACAGTTGGCATGAGACAAGACTGGTGGTAGCGCTCACCTCGTCTTCTCCGAATAAGCTGTTTTCCAGATGTCCCAAACAATCGGAAAGGGGATTCATCAGAGAAAATGACTTTACCGAAGTCCTCTGCAGTCCACTCCCTGTACCTTTTGCAGAATATCAGTCTGGCCCTGATGTTTTTTCTGGAGAGAAGTGGCTTCTTTGCTGCTTTCCTTGAGACCAGGCCTTGCTCGAAGTTTTCGTCTCACAGTGCGTGCAGATGCACTCACACCTGCCTGCTGCCATTCCTGAGCAAGCTCTGCACTGCCGGTAGCCCGATCCCGCAGCTGAAACACCTTTAAGAGGCGGTCCTGGCGCTTGCTGGTGTTTCTTGGGCGTCCTGAAGCCTTTTTGGCAACAATGGAACCTCTCTACTTGAAGTTCTTGATGATGCGATAGATTGTTGACTGAGTGCAATCTTTCTAGCTGCGATACTCTTCCCTGTTAGGCCATTTTTGTGCAGTTCAATGATGACTGCACGTTTTTATTTAGAGATAACCATGGTTAACAGAAGAGAAACAATGATGCCAAGCACCAGCCTCCTTTTAAAGTGTCCAGTGGTGTCATTCTTACTAAATCATGACAGATTGATCTCCAGCCCTGTCCTCATCAACACCCACACCTGTGTTAATGGAGCAATCACTGAAACGATGTTAGCTGGTCCTTTTAAGGCAGGGCTGCAATGAATTTGAAATGTGTTTTGGGGGATGAAGTTCATTTTCTAGGCAAATATTGACTTTGCAGTTAATTGCTGTTAAGCTGATCACTCTTTATAACATTGAAGCAGTAGACTTTGTAAAAATTAATATTTGTTTCATTCTCAAAACTTTTGGCCATGACTGTATAATATTATAACTAATATGCATATTATGGTCTCCAAATATAACATGCCACTGATGGACCGATGAAACTGACCAATACAATAGTATAAAATGGTTTGAACATTGCATTTATTTAATAGATGTGCCATTACTTTTATTAATGTTACTTTATTATTATTTTTCCATTAGATTATATTTATTCATTTAGCAGACACTAACAAATGAGAGAACAACACAAGTCAAAAAAAAACAGCAACACTGTAGAATTAGCAATATCCAAGCCCACCTTGAAAAAGAAAAATAAATAATAATAATTTATTCATTCATTATCTTCCGCTTGATCCTATATTAGGGTCGCGGGGGGTTCCCCATGCCCATCCAGGGGAGAACGTTTTGGGCGCTGGGCAGATACACCCAGGACAGGGTGCCAATCTATCGCTGGGCACACACTCACACACAGACACGCACACAATCACACTCTATGGGGCAATTTGGAGAACTCAATTGACTTGATCCATGTTTTTGGACTGTGGGAGGAAACCGGAGAACCAGGAGGAAACCCACGCGGACACGGGAAGAACATCCTCCCAGAAAACTCCACCCAGATGGGGATTCGAACCGGGAATCCCTAGTGTTGAGAGGCGAAGGTGCTAACCACTAAGCCACTGTGCCGCCCATAATAATAATAATAATAATAATTATCATTATTATTAGTATTATTATTAGTATTATTATTATATATATGGTTCCCAATGCCCATCCAGGAGAGAACATTTCGGGCTCTGGGCAGATACACCCAGGACAGGGCGCCAATCTATCTCTGGGCACACACTCACTCTCACTCTCTCACACACACACACACACACACACACTCTATATGGGCCAATTTGGAGAATTCAATTAACCTTGAACCATGTTTTTGGACTGTGGGCAACCCACGCGGAGACAGGGAAAACATGGAAACTCCACCCAGATGTGGATTCGAACCGGGAATCCCTAGCGCTGAGAGGCGAACGTGCTAACCACGAAGCCACCGTGCCCCCCTATATATATTTTTTTGTGTTTGACAGTATATACAACAGTTTAAAGTTGTTGTGACCTCAAAATAACTCAACACACAGCCATTATTGTCTAAACCACTGGCAACAAAAGTGAGTACAGCCCTACCAAATTAGATATTTTCCTCCCCAATGTCACTATGTGTCACTATATCTCAGTTGTAAAGGGGAGCAGGTGTGTTAAATTTGGTGTATCACTCTAATACACTTTCATACTGATCACTGGAAGTTGAACATGGCACCTCATGGCAAATAACTCTCTGAGGTTTTGGAAAAAACATAATTGTTGCTCTAAATAATGAGAATGACCTAGAGAATACAAAGATTGCTGACAACCTGAAACTGAGCTGCAGTATGGTGGCCAAGATCATACAGTGGTTCAATAGGGCAGGTTTCATTTAGAACAGGCCTTGCCATGGTGGACCAAAGAAGTTAAGTACACAAGCTTAGCTTCAAATCCAGTGGTTGCTGCAGAGGTTAAAGAGATAGCAGGTCAGCCTGTATCAAATTGGTCTGCATGGCTGTCATACCAGAAGGAAGCATCTTCTAATGATAATGCCAGTTTGCCGACTACAAGCAGACTAAGGACATGGGTAACTGGAACTGTGTCCTGTGGTCTAATATGTCCAAAATAAACGTATTTGTTTCAGATGGTGCCAAATGTGTTTTGTGGCGTACTCACTTTGGTTGCCAGTCGTTTAGAAATTATTGGCTGTGTGTTGAGTTAGTTTGAGGGCACAGCAACTTTATAATGTTATTCAAGCTGTACAAGGACTAATTTGCATTGCATCAAAGTGTTATATCCTTAGTGTTATCCCATGAAAAGATATAAGATATTTTATAAGGAGATATTTCACAAGAAATAAAATATTTTTAAAATGTGAGGGCCGTAGTGTACTGTATTTAGTTTTGTGGGATACAGTAGGTGACATACCTTTTCCTCAATGCTTTACTCAAAAGTTCACAGCAAGAGCCAGTTGGTTAGCTGTGTGGGTGGGTGGGTCAAGAATGCTTTTAACCTGCTGCAACTTCTGACATCCTGCTGCTATTCCCAATGTGAAGTGGCCACCTTGTTTCAAGTGAATGCGATAGGGGACATTTCTTGCTTTATGTTGACATAATGGCAAGGGAATGTGCATGAGGTTTAGATAGCTGTGTAATTAAGCAGTAGCCTTAACAGAGGCTGTAAAAGACTTCATTTTATGTGCTATGGAGTCAGGTGTTGATAGATTAACGATGGCTATGTTCACAGTCAGTACCTTCTTGTTAAGGGCAACGCCATCCTCACAATCCAAAACCGCACAGTCGACATCTATTGAGGTCAGCTTCCTGAGCTTGCGCTCATCATTGCCCGGCACATAGAGGACTGCACGGCGAGGGATGTATTTCAGGGATGCACTGCCGCAATGGTGGTTCCTTAAGCCTTCCTGCTGCCATCTTCCTTTCAGCAGAATCTGGGCCAACCTGACCAAATTATAAAAGAGGAAATCAGTAATTGTGGACATAAATCAGTAGATTTAAACCAGGTATTTATCAAGTCAATGTTTACTACTTAAAAAGCCAGTAAAAGCAAGACTCGTCTCTTTTGCTGAACTATGTTTAGCTTCAGGACAAAGCAAAGTTTGTTTTCCTTTAAGCCCCCTGTTCACTGGAAGAGTGTCTTGCTGACCTGGGCTTTCAGCTCCTTTATCCCCCATAATGTTGTAGCCAACTGCTCCTCTTTAATAATAATAAACAAAGGCTTAAGAGTTTTAACAGAATAAATCTGTGTATGATCAGGGATGCTTGAGCGTGAAAGTGTGAGAGAAACTGAGAACAACAGTACCACAAAATAAATACTCTGGACTTCACATCCAGTAAATTATTCACGGATGCAGGGTTTACGAGTAGCAAACAGTAGCACAGCAAGACTAAACAGACTTTTTTTGGTTTGAGAGCCAATATTTAAATTACACAGTGTCTACTGCCTAATGAAAAGACTGTTTAATCTCCAGCCAACACATTTTATCACAAGCACCAGTAGTTCTAGTTATGACACACACACAAGCTTTAATTACTGTTCTATAGTTTGGACATGACAAACAATTAGCCCTAATGAAGGCATCAAATAATCAGGATTGCATATAGCTAATTATAAGCAGGCAGGAGTCTCATCCGACTTTTTTCCCATTGCCCTTAAAGTGATAATATTGGCGGCTTGTGTTTTCTTCTCCGTCCAGGAGGAGGTGGGAGTGGCAGGGGAACTGTGAGCTTTGGATAAAAAGGGGAGGGGGTAAAGTATGTTCCCTTTTGCCTTTGTTGTGTAAAAAAGCTAAAGTCACTTCAATAGGCACTTAATCCCATCCTCCATGCTTACAATTGCCTTCCAGTATCAATCAGACATAATCTCAAGAAAGATGATGCAGCTATACTGAGCAATTAAAAGCAATTCATGTAGTTATGGCTACGAGCACTTTGTGGGCCTAGGTACACAAAGTCTCGGCAGGGATCCTGAACACTGTAGTTTATATTTGGTCTGGAACAATGCAGCTCATGGGGAAAAAAGCCCCTCTTTGACATAGGTTCAAAAAAGGAGAAGGGAAAGAACTTGTCATCAGAAAACTGATTATTTCCTAAAGCCCTCAAAGTTGGTTTGATGTGTTTATATGGTTTTGGGGTTTAAATGATTCATTTTGAACAGTGTGATACCTGAGAAATAAAGAAATAAATATTTAGCATGGCGATTACACAGTTTACATAGCAACAAACAACATTTATACTCTTTAGAACTCTGATAACTGATAACTTTTAGGGGCAGGGTGTTGGATTTGTTTAAGCTGTACCCTCTAAGGTACTTGTACAAATTACTTGAGTACATGTACACAAAAAGTTATACATTTAATTAGTAAGGTGAGGGCATACATTATTGTGAGTTAAACACACGAAAAAGGTGTTATTTGGCACAACACTTAGCGGAATTTATTCACAATAATGCACAAACGTTAAGAGCCTCATTGCTTTTATAAAATGGTTATAAAAGCAATAAATAAAAAACAAAATTTTATTTACAAATGTGTTTATTGACATTGATACTGATAAGCATCAGATCTTAGAGCTTAGTGCTCATCCAAAAATGGCTCGCTGTTTATAATAATCTGTATTTCCATTTACAGAACATAATTTAAAAAAAATATATTTTCCACATTCACGTTTCATAATTTGACACAAATGTAAAACAGTTAGTGGTGTTTATTGTTGTTATTTACATTTACACTTAATAATTTGACAGGATACTTTTATCCAAAGCAATAAATGGAACAAAACAAGCCAGTAGTTAAGGAAAAACAAGCTGTAGAATTATCAAACCTAATCATAAAGCCTTAGTGATAAAAAAAAATCTAGTATTAACCTAACTGTATACTGTCACTGTGATGTGAACCGATAAAGGCACCATTTTCCTCATCTTATGTCATAATCATCTTACAGTGCCTTGCGAAAGTATTCACCCCCCTTTACATTTTTCACATTTTGTTACCTCACAACCTGGAATTCAAAGGGAATATTTGAGGGTCTGCATCATTTAATTTACAGACCATGCCTACAACTTTCAACATTAATTTTTTTTTTTTTATTGCGAAGCAAACAACAAATAGGACAAAATAACTGAAAACATCAGTGTGCATAACTATTCACCCCCGTAAGTCAGTACTTTGTAGAGCCAAGTACAATTACTTTTGCAGCAATTACAGCAGCAAGTCGCTTTGGATAAGTCTCTATGAGCTTGCCACATCTTGCCACTGGAATTTTTGCCCATTCCTCATGGCAAAACTGCTCCAGCTCCTTCAAGTTAGATGGTTTCCATTGGTGAACAGCAATCTTCAAGTCTGACCACAGATTCTCAATTGGATTAAGGTCTGGGCTTTGACTAGGCCATTCCAATATGTTTACACGTTTCCTCCTAAATCACTCAAGTGTTGCTTTAGCAGTATGCTTTGGGTCATTGTCCTGTTTTAAGGTAAATCTCCACCCTAGTCTCAGATCACTGAAAGACATAAACAGGTTTTGCTCAAGAATATCCCTGTATTTAGCACCATCCATCTTCCTCTCGACTCGGACCAGTTTTCCAGTCCCTGCTGCTGAGAAACATCCCCACAGCATGATGCTTCCACCACCATGTTTCACTGTGGGGATGGTGTTCTTGGGGTGATGAGATGTGTTGGGTTTGCGCCAGACATAGCGTGTTCCTTGGTGGCCAAAATTTTGGTCTCATCTGACCACAGTACCTTCCTCCATGCAGTTTGGGAGTCTCCCACATGCCTTTTTGCAAACTGGAAATGAGCCTTCCTATTTTTGCCTGTAAGTAAAGGTTTTTTTCTGGCCACTCTTCCATAAAGCCCAGCTTTATGGAGTGTACGGCTTATTGTGGTCATATGGACAGATACTTCAGTCTCTGCTTGGGAACTCTGCAGCTCCTTCAGGGTTACCTTTGGTCTCTGTGCTGCCTCTCTGATTAATGCCCTCCTTGACCGGGCTGAGAGTTTTGGTGGGCGGCCCTCTCTTGGCAGGTTTGTTGTGGTACCATGTTCTTTCCATTTGATGATGATAGATTTGATGGTGCTCCGGGGGATCATCAGAGATTTGAATATTTTTTATAACCTACAACTTTATCCCTGACTTGCTTGGAGAGCTCCTTGGTCTTCATGGTGTTGTTTGGTTCGCTTAATGGTGTTGCAGCCTCTGGGGCCTTTCAGAAAAGATGTGTATATACTGACAGATCATGTGACACTTAGATTGCACACAGGTGGCCTTCATTTCACTAAGCATTTGACTTCTAAGGGTAATTGGTTGCACCATAACTTTTTAGGGGCTTCATAACAAAGGGGGTGAATACATATGCACATGCCAATTTTCAGTTTTTTATTTTCATATTCTTTATATACACATTTTTTCTCCCATTTCACCTCTAAAACATAGACTATTTTGTGCAGATGCATCACATTCAATTCAGATTAAAAAAAAAATACATACAGGTTGCAATGTAGTAAAATGGGGAAAAATCCAAGGGGGTGAATACTTTTGCAAGGCACTGTATATAAGGAAGAATGCTCATTCTTTTCCCCCCAACAATACTGCACACAACTTATAATGCAAGGAGGATGCAAGAATCAAAATTAGCTTAAATGTCAGCTTACTTAAATAAGCACTGTCAAAAGATGCATGTGCGTTCAGTTTTTCAGCAGGCATCGTAAATAATGTCATCACTTATTTGGATCTTAATTCATACTATTTAGTTTACCACAATTTTGATATGAGAAAGGAAAACCCTAGTTAATTGTTGGAGCTAAAAACTCAATGGAAAATTACATTACATTACAATTACATTTGGTAATTTAGCAGACACTTTCATCCAAAGCGACTTACAAAGTGAGCACAGGGTTGGCCAAGGCATCCCTAGAGCAAAGAGTGTTAAGGGGTTTGCTCAAGGACCCACAGTGGTAACGTCAGTGGACCTTGGATTTGAACCCACTACCATCAGATTGATAGTCCAACACTCTAACCACTGAGCTACCATGCCATAAATTAGAGAGGAAAATATATTTTTTAAATTCTGCAAATCAAATTATACGTTATTTATTTCATGCATATCAACATTACAGTAAACTACTAGTTTACTGTAGTCAACATTACAGTAAACTACTTGCTACTTGAATGTATAATTGGAAAAAATGTATTAGAAAATGGGTAGTGTTTGTCTTTTAATCTGATTGGCTGAGCTGTTTGTCCAGCCGTGACATTATAGACAATATAGACAGAAAGTGTGATATGCAATATATTATATTAAGTCATGTACCATAAATGGAAATACAGATTAATATAAACAGTGATACGTGATAAGCACTAAACATGTAAACTTATACTTCAAATCATTCATCCATTCATCTGTTCTGGTGGAGGGGGGTTCCCCATGTTCATCCAGGGGAGAACATTTCGGGGTCTGGGAGAGGAGAGACGTTTTGGGTACTAGGAAGATACATGCAGGACAGGGTTTCAATCTATGGCTGTGCACACAGAAGAAGTCAATTCACCATGTTTTGGAGGAAACTGGAAAAGATAGAGAAAATCTATGTAAACACCAGGAGAACATGAAAACTCCAACCCAAACATGGATCAGAACCAATGTCCCCAGCGCTGTGGCATGACGGGCGTGATAACCACTACCACCACGTGATAACCACGTGATAAGTATTATCAGAAAATTATGAGAGATTACACTCTTTGTATAGGAAACATGTTAATCCCATCAGTGCAAACAAAGTTCCCTGTACCAAAGATATTAAGCTCAGTGGTTGTTTTTGAGAAGGTTGGGGTTTTTTGTGGATGTGTCCACCTTATTGCACATCACTTTTTGTCGTTTTATTGTACATTTATTGGAAAGTATCACATTTTTCATATGATATCCCGACATAAGGTATAAAAAAATTCCAACTGCTCACACAAGTGTATTTCTACGTTTTAAATTCTCATGCAAGTAAGAACTGTACATATTTCACACAATTTGAAAATGCCATGATATTTATTTTGCAGCCAGATCTCGGTCTTTAAGGGCAGCAGTTATGATGTACATTAGACTTTGTGAAAAGTGGAAACATCATGAATAACGACCAACATGAATTAAAAAGACATATGTCTTAATGAGGATAATAGCAGTAATAATGACACACTATGCAACATTGGCAATGGTATTGATATTTAATAGCTTGCTCAATTAACACACAACAATGCTCCTCATCAGCAGCTGTCTTAATGCTGTTAAATTTCAGTGCTATGTTTTAAAGGGGTGAAATTATCATACATATTATTGCACATGCTTCTGGACATTTCATGCTGTTTGTAATTATCAGAAATCGAGTAAGAGAAGGTCTCTTGCTGGGCCCTCAATCTCCATAATGTGTGCATAATAATGTATAATTCCTTCTTGTCAAATTCTCTTATTCTCTGCGAATGATAAGATCTGGCACTTTTAACCTAAATAAAGCATTATGCAAAGGTTTGAGAATCCCGGCCTACATTATGTTAAATCGATGAACTCATTTCACTGATAGTTATATTTCTGGAAGTAGCTGTTTAATTACAATTTTTTTTGCAAATCGTTATATTTTAGCCTTCTAAATGTTATTACAAAATGATACATCATGTGCAATTGACACCATGCCACATACATAATTCTAATAAATAAAAAGTTGGCATTTAAAAGTAGCTTTTTTAAACATACACTAACATATTAGGTAAACTTTGCCAGTACTATTGTTTCCCCCATTCCACTGATTGATAGACTTTATACTTATAAAATTACATTCTGTAATTCATCTGTTTCTCTACATACTCCACATTAGTAGTTAGAAGGTATTGTTATTAGCGTGATGAATGATTCTCAGTACTACATTGATACTGACATGGTGTGTGTGTGTGTTGTGGTTGCTGGACAGTACAGCAAAACATACACTCAATGGCCATTTTATTAGGTACGGCTCATTGTTTCTCCACATACCATATAAATGGACTTTGTAGTTCTACAATTACAGACTGTAGTCCAGCTTTTTCTCTACATACTTTGTTAGTCTGTTTTAGTATGTCCACTGATGATCAGGACCCCCACAGGGTGGTGATCCTCAGGACTGCAGTGATACTGACATGGTGGTGGTGTGTTAGTGTATGTTGTGCTGGTACAAGTGAATCTGACACAACAGTGCTACTGGACAGAGAACAGTACACCAATCAAAACACAGATTGACTACAGAATGAAATTGTAGAACTACAAAGTCCAGCTATATAGTAAAAAAATGTATGTTAAATTTGTTATAAGCAGTGAATGGAATAATTTATGGTAAAGAGATCAGCACATATAGAGGACCAGCCTTCAAAGCATCCATTACAAGATAAGTAAGAGCATTAAGTCAAGTAATTGGGCTTCAATAAACTAAAGCAATGGGACTGAAGCCCTATGGGTATTAACCATCCAGAATACTTACTCAGACAAATGGGTAAATCTGATTGATTTGAAATTTTAAAGTGCCTGTTTATGCCTTGTGTTGATTAGGGGCCTGAATTAGAATGCAAGAACACATATATTATATTTGCATTACATTAGGTCATTTAGCAGATGCTTTTTTCCAAAGCGACTCACAAATATCCCAAATTGTTTGGGTTCAGAACACAGCTTTGTTCTTACAGCATCCCTGGAGCAATGAGGATTAAGTGCCTTGCTTATGGACCCAAGGTGGTAACTTTAGTGGACCAGAGATTTGAATCCACAACCTTCAGATTAATAGCCCTAACCATTGAGCTACCACACCCAACAGAACAAACAGACATCCCACAACTGGGAATATTATTAGAAATCTGCCATATTTTTCTGCCAAATCTTCCACAATTTAGGATTTGACAGAGTACTTTTGAAAACATCAAACACAATACATACACAATGTCCAATTGGGTTCTCTCCGGGTTTTCCAGTTTCCTCCCACAGTCTTAAAACATGGATTCAATATGAATTGGTTTGCCCTCTTTTAAATTGCCTCTATATAATGTGTGTCTATGTGAGTGAGTGAGTGTGTGCCTGTGCCCAGGGATGTTGTGTATCTAGCCCGATATAGATCTTTTAATTTTTCACAATGTCTAATCTACATAACTACTGAGATCCGGTTGCAAATAGCATTTTCAATTTTGTTACAATGGAATTAAAAGCGTCAAAACATAAACTGTACAAACATCTAATCAGTTGCGATTCTTATACCTCAATATATTTTATACCTCAGATGAGGAATGTAATACTTTCCAATATATACACAATATATCTTCAAAAAACAAAGTGATGATGTGCAATAAGGTAGATGTAAAATGACTGACTTGAAAACAGTAAGTTAGCTTAATGTCTTTGGTACAGTAAACTTTGTTTGCACTGATGAAATTAACATGCTTCCTGCATTTCGTCCTCCCACAGTCTAAAAACATGGATTCAAGGCAAATTGGTGGCTCTAAATTGCTCCAATATAATGTGTCCCAGTGTCCTCCTCAAGGTTATCTGGTTACCTCCCAAAGTCAAAAAACATGAATTTAAGGTAAATTGAATGCTTTAAATTGTCTCATATAATGTGTTTGCGTTTGTGTCTGTTTGAGTGAGTGTGCTCAACAATAGACTGGCACCCTGTCCTGGGTGTATCTGTCCAGTGTATAAAACGTTCTCCATTGGATGGGCATGTGAAACCTTCTCCACAACCCTAGTAGAGGATTAGGCTGAAGATAATGAGATGAGATTTTTAACTTCAACACATTGTATTAACATAGATTTGAACCTGGACTCTCCATAATATACACATAGAATAGTGTATATAGTGCATTTTGGGGACATCATTCAATCTCTAACGAATTTGCATAACTACTGGGCTAACTTTTTCCTTAAATCAAGAATTTCAAGATTCAACATAATGCAGAGAGTGCGCGTGAGGGAGGGCAAGCAAGCATCCAATTTGTACCTCACACATTCTCTTGTGGCTTCAGGTCTTATAGTTCTGTCAATATGTAGATCTAAAATTATTTCCAGGATCTTGCAGGGAGAGGTGTAGCTGTGTCTAAATTGCACAAAATTAAAGATTTGTGTTTCGGGATGGCAGTAATCAGCATATGATAAATATTCAAAGAGCTTCTAACTCTTTACTTTTTTGAAGCGCTTTAGATTTTTAATTAAATTTGGAGATCCAACTACAAGATGAAAACAAAGAAAAGTCAATACACCTGATGCTTAAACATGAAAGGGAAAACAACTTGGGAAATAAAACCGTCATTAAGTTATTAATATTTATTACCTCAGCTCTAAATCAGCTCTAGTTCAAGAAATAATAACTGATAACTTCCTAAATGTCTTTTGTCTCACAGAGACCTGGATTAGGGCCAATGAATACCTAGCATTAAATGATGCCTCTCCACCTGGTTATACTTATGCTCATAAACCACGTCTTAGTGGACGAGGAGGTGGAGTGGCTATGATCTATAAAGAAAACATAAATGTAACACTTAATAATAAGTATGAGTCAA
>JAFMOD010001076.1:126761-140107 GCA_019802435.1 Corydoras maculifer | reverse complement strand
CTACATGGCTGTCCTACATTGTTGTTGCTGCCTGGCCGCTCAAGGAGGATGAGTCCCCCACTGAGTCTTGGTCCTCCCAAGGTTTCTTCCTTGAATAACAACATAAAAGGGAGTTTTTTCTTGCCACTGTCGCTTCGGCTTGCTCTTTGGGGGTTTAAAGGCTTTTCATTCTGTAAAGCTGCTTTGTGACAATGTACTGTTGTAAAAAGCGCTATATAAATAAATAACTTGAACTTGATTACCGTTTCATGCTTCGTCACATGATCATACCTCCAGCCATAGGAGATCAGTACAATCCCAATAAAAGACACTTCGCAGCATGGTACATGTTTGTTTTTGAGCATAAGGACAAACAAATACCAATCTAAATAAAAGGTCGCCAAATTAATTAGGGATATTGAAGATTGTCAGTAGATTGTCTGCTCCTACCACCTCTATTTACCTCTCGTCTTTCAAATAGGTCTTCCCTGTCTGTCTCACTGACTGTGTCCAAAAAGGATGAGATCTTCTTTATGACCCAGGCTCCAACAGCTCTGATGTCGACTTGCTTCTGTCTGGTTCCCTTCTCTCTCGTGTGCGTGCCTCATTAAGGTGGATTTTACACTCTAATCTGTGCAATAAGGATAAAGTCATAGTGGATATCTGTGCTAGTCAATTCATCTCACAGTAATCTCTTCTTGTACAGCTCTGTTCTCTTGCTCTCTCGGTAACGGAACACAATGCCTAACAAGCCTGAAGCCTAAGCTCTGGCTACAAACCCACTAAGCATGTCAGTGGTCAGATATCAGTCTGCTTGTGACCAACGCAGGAAACATCTATATCCATCTCTGCTGGCACAGAGGTAAAAGATGCATCCTTTTACTTGTTGTACCTCTGAAAATGCTGCAAAGGATTAGTGTGTGAGACAGTTCCATCCCAACAAATGGTCAAATTAAAGGTTTGTATGTCCGTTTTCATGTTTTTGACTGTATTTCTTTTGAAAGCTCAAAACTAACTAACTATCCCCTATTAGTTTTTCTTTAGAAATAATTGAGGGAGGAACCTGAGAGGAGAGAACAAGCTTTGGGTGTGGGGAGGGCATTGAGGTTAGCTTTTAACTTAGCATTTTTATTGACTCCGGGAAAACAAAATAAGAAAGTCTCACTAAGAGTGTGCACTCGGCAATAGCCATTCAGGCTTTTGGAGGCCCATTGTAGCCCTTTGAAGGGCCTGAAAAGAAACCCCACTGGTGGAAATCCAGTGGAACATCTCCACAACAGAGCACAACTGTTCCCTTCTGCATGAATGGGAGGGAGATAAAAGACGAGATGGACTTCTAAAGTACAGCCAGAAACAAAAGCAACAAAAGTGCTGATCATGAGGGAATGACAACTTGCTGCAGCGGAGGAGTGACTAAAAAAGAGCCGCGAAACAATGGCACTCGCAACCAAGTGACACAGTGAAGAATTGAAAAATCTACACAAGAAAACCCACTCAATTCCACCCTCCACCCTGAGCAACCAAAAAAACCCAAGATGCTGCTGGACGTCTGTAGGGCCAGACGGGGGTTGGGGGGGGGGATTTGTTTAGTGTGTGAGACAGATGGAAGGAGAGACAGACAGACAGGGAGTGCGAGAACAGGCATCAGACAATCAGAAGAAATGAGAATAAAGTGAATGGGTGAACTGACTTTTCAAAGTGAGTCAGAGCAAGGATGACAGAATTCAAAGCCCTGAAAAGAAAGATGTGAGACAGGCTATGTAGGAGATGGCAGAAATGTGCTCCTGTCCTGACTAAAGCTGTAAAAGGTGACAGCCGATCACTGGCATCCCCCCTCAGTAGCGGCTCGACGGTGGCACTACTCAACACCCACTTCTCCTACTGGTTTTGTTCTTTAGCCGGACTTCTGAAGTGCCTCTTTGTGCATTGACACAATTAGCTGTAAAAGCTAAGGGGACCATTTCCCCCACCTTTCTACTCACCCATTCAATGTGTAGGTGACTCTTGAGCCTGGATTTGGCTTAGAAAAAAATCTCAAGTGCAAATGGAGCTCAATTATCCTTCAACACAAACCAAGTCTTAGCTTATTCCGTGATATAAAAATAAAATTTTACCCAGTACTTGTATTGTGTGTGATCATCCTATTGGAAGACCATCCTTTCCAAGAGGTCAAAAATCTCAAAAAGTTTATTTACAGGTAAAAGCTTGGGGGGAAAGAGTGAATGAGAGGGGCAGGGGGAACCAGAGAGGGTAAGTGGTTTCGTTTGTCTTCTTTTATAATACCTCTCTAAATTTCATCTTCACTTTCGAGCATTAGCATGCACATATTAACTATGATAATCATACAAACTGGATTTGTGAATGGTCCCACATCCCCCTAACCCCTCAACATTTCTTTATTGCAGTGAGTGGCACCATAACAAATGATAATTATCAAAAACGTGCTCCTTCACATGTTAATTAAAATAACATGTAATTCTTCATTTACAGTTGATTTCCCCAGGAGCCCAACAATTGCAATGGCACAATGGAATTAATGTAAATCCAATTATCACGCACTAATAATGTAGTGATGCAACATTTTAGACAGCTACAATTATATTCATACCACAAAAACTTAGCATTTTATGGCATACGAAAATGACACACAGTGGAAATTAGATCTATTTTCGCTTAATAAGATTAATAAAAAAAGACATGGTTTATACAGTACATATTTCCTGATACATTTATTTCATTTTAATAATGTCCTAACTGAAAGGTTTGTGAAGTCCTTAAGTCCAATAAGCTAAATATAATAAGCTAAACTGTTTGTCCAGCCTTGACATTATTGACAATAATGTACACATCTGACTGCTTCACATTCATATCATTGATTGATAATTTTTCAATGAATTCATTATCATCTGCTTAATACTTTACTAATCCTTAATCCTTTCACACTTCAGAATAGTTTTACACACACACACATTATATATATATATATATATATATATATATATATATATATATATATATATATATATATATATATATATATAAAAATATAAACTATTCTGAAGTGTGAGAAGTTGTGGCCTCCCAGTTTACAGCCCCCAATGGGCCCCAATGGGCCATTTAGGCTGGTTAGTTAACAGCTACAATGTGCCTTGAGTTCAGAATGGAGGCCATATTAAACCCTCTCTTTTTTTTCTCCTGCTCACTTTAGCTGATTAATGGATCAACGCTGTAATTGATTAGCAAGAAGTTGAGAATTAAACCCCAGTTCAGCTCCAATAATGGCCTCTTGACAATAGCAGGCAGCGTAAAATGTAAAATGATAGCCTGCAGCCAAATCGCCATCAAAGCCGCGCGGCAGCCTGAAAGAGCCTGGCCGTCCTCTGGAGCCGCACGCTTCTTTGGGCCCTTTTCTCTTGATAATGCTGTCAGTTAAACTGACAGCAACCATTATGGACACGGGCTGTCAGCTTACCTTCATAAAACAAGCTGTAAAACAGCAAATAACAGGCTTATACGGCTTCATTATCTCAGCCTCTCCAAATTGCAATGGAGGCGCCTGGCTTCTAGTTTTGTGTTGTATATATCGCATGCGTGTGAGCGAGAGAGAAAGAGAGACACACATACAGAGTGCGTACGAGTCGAGTGACTTCAATTGCTTCAGCTCAACCCATAACTGAGAGCAGCAACAGGGCTGAATGAAAAGAAAAGGCCAGGGAAAGGAGGGCGGTGAATCCTCTCACTAGACACTAATAGAGCTCTTCCTTTTCATCAAGCCTGCCACACAAAATGTAGTGCCTCACCATGTGCACCGATCATTATTTTGCACATTATTAATTAGCCCATGTTGCCTTGTCTATAGCTAGCGACCAATGTGCTCTGAGCTCCCAATGTTAGGATAAAATCTCCTCGCAGTGGGTAGCAAGAGAAGTTAAAGGATGAAGAACAAGAGTGTTGAGAAAAAAATGAGGGGGGCAGGAGGAAAGAAGCCATTAATAAAAGTATTGCTTCAATGAAATTATTTAAGAGTTACCTCCACCAATGCAATGGGTGGCTGAGGGACAGATGGAGACTGCATCTGGAAGAAGAAACCTTTTGCCACAGTTTTGTGCTTGATGAGGCACGGCTTTTATTTATTTCATGCAAATAGATCCAGGATTTAAATAAACCTGACAGCAGGGTTTAGAGGTGTACAGCATTTGGAGACACTAAGCATTTTCCCTCTGCTTTTGGGAGGCTTTTGTAGTGCCCTGCAGTGCACAGTTAGAGTTTTGTACTACAAGGGGATGTTAAAGCTAAGCTGAACTAGGTAGGTTTACTTTAGTGTGTGTACCTCTCTTTGTTTGCTTCAGCCTTCCGTTACCATCCAAAGAATGGTCCTAGTCTTGTGACTCCACAGCCTTTCTTTCATGAGGGCTGTTTCATTTTTCATTAGGTTTATAAACTTGTTTGTTGGCGAGTCAATGTGGTAAAAATCAACTAGCCGAAATTTACCAAACCGCCCATTGAGGCATTTAAAACATAACAACAGATTCAGATGAAGAGAGAAAGTAATTACCCGGGATGGCCCGGCCCGGGACAATACACTTGCTGATTGCCTCTGCCTGAGACAAACACACCAGACAATCATTTAGCAGCTGGTCTGATTTGAGCTGGGCTGTTAGTGTTAGTTTAGCAGTGTTGGGTAGTAAGGAAGGGGAGGAGTGACTGCTGTTTTGGCCTGATGGTGGCAGGTCTATGGACTGGTCTACAGAGATTACTGATTAAGAGGGCTGACTGATTACCGTTTGCTTTAGTCGGCGGTGCCATGATTGACAGGCCACTGCTGAGAGTTTTACTACCCTCTAGCCAACAACCAAAATATGCATATGAATGAAATCAAGAAAGCAACAGAAACAGAAAAAGTATCTATAAACTACAGTGCCTTGATTTAAAAAAAAAAAAAAAAAAAAAAAAAAAAAAAGCACATTGTTTATTTGTCGCCTGTATCTTTAATTATTGCTCAGCCCTACCATATGTTGGTTTTGTGATGGTGTCTCCGATATACAGTGGTTAGTATCTATCAAAAGTGGTTCAGGGAAGGAACATTGGTAATCCATCAACTGGGTCAGGGTCAAGGTTTACAGATGAATGTGTGGACAGAAGACTGGCCTGTGTGGTCATTTCAACAGAACCTACTGTAGCTTAAATTCTTAAAGAAGTAATATCTGATTCTGACAGAAAGGTGTCAGAATACACAGTGCATCGAAAGTTGTATGGTGCTGCATTGTGGAGCATGTGAGCATCAAAAACTGGACCACAGGGCAATGGAAGAAAGTGCCCAGGTCACATGTATTTTTTTTTTTTTACATAATTTTATGTATTTTATCATTTATATTTTATTTTTGTCAATTTTGCCAAGCTTTTGCCAAACTAATTTCCTCAAGGCAAGAGTTCTTGTTTGTGGAGACCAAAGGTTATTAGCATTAATGGAACTATTAAAGTTTGTCAACTTTTGGCATCAGTGGACGGCACAGTGGCTTAGTGGATAGCATGTTCGCCTCTCAGCGCTGTGGATTCCAGGTTCGATCCAATCCCAATCTGGGTGGAGTTACAAATGTTCTCCGCATGGGTTTCCTCTGGGTTCTCTGGTTTCCTCCCACAGTCAAAAAACATGGATTAAATGTACATCAAATGTTCAAAATTGCCCCAAATAGAGTGTGTTTGTGTGTCTAGGTGAGTGAGTGTGCCTAGCGATAGATTGGCACCATGTCCTGGGTGTATCTGCCCAGCGCCCAAAACGTTCTCCCCTGTGTGGGAAAGGGGAACCCCTGTAACCCTAGTAGGGGATTAAGTGAAAGATAATGAAGCCACAAAATAACAGAGATTGCATTTTTATCATTGTGATGTTCAGTGTGAAACCAAAAGACTGGCTGTATGAAAAATAACTTTTTAAAAATGTTTGAGATTTGCATCAATCGGTACGTGTAAACACATGTTCCTTATCAAAAACTTTGTAAACATATGTCTTCTATTTACAAGTACCAGCAATATAACCATACTGCCATCTTATTTAAGTGACAGTGTTTCTGTGTTTATGTATTTTGAAGACGCATGCTTAGGGCTGGCCAAGGTTCAGCATATTTGGAATATAGGTTAGATAGATGTTTTACCTTATGGGAACAAAATGAAACTGACTAAATAAGATTAAGATTAAGGAATCCTGTTATTTCTGTACACATGGAACAAAAACATTAAACACAACTGTCCTATATACACTCCCGAGTCCACAGTGTATCCACTGAAAGCATAGGAACAGATGGATCACGTACAAACATGTGGGACACACATACAGAGCTGGAAAGGCATTGGATTTGTACTAAAAGACACATGCTTTTTTTTGCTTCAACAAGCCCAAATTTGGGTTTAGGATTCTGTCTGGTATAATTCTGTGACTGTCTCGTAAATCTTTTTAAAGGTGTAGGAGGATTGCCTTGCCCTCTAGTGGCAGGGTGATAATATTGCAGGTATTTTCATAGAAAAGTGGAATTCTTTGCCTTGGGGCACAGAATGTGTCAATGTTCAAATTGGTAATGCATGAAATAAAAACTTGATGTGGAAAAAAAGGCATCCAGAGCTTTTAAAAATTTAAATGAGTTAAACCTGCAAGTGTCTGGTTTTATATGAAATACCTCTGTCACACGGTAAAACAGCTTTTTATTCAATTGTCTGTAAATATAGGAAAGCATAACATAATGGTTTTTTAAGTTTATAGAAATAATATAGTTACAGATGCATATGTTAAGTACAGATATGTACTGCCATGTTTAAAGAAATCAATCTGGCTTAATACATACAAAACAGCCATTATAAGTATAAAAACACATGTTATTTTAGTGGCAATATTTATATACTATATAGTTTTTAATATATTTAGCAAAATTTAGAAAATGACATATTTTAAATCCTGACCTCAATCCGTATAAAACAAATGCATCAGTCAAATAATGCCATTTTTAATCCATATTAATTCATTTATTCTGAGTTATCTTTTTAAGCAAAGATAATTTTACCAGAACTGCAGAAATAACATAACCTTTCATGGGCTGGAGCAGTCAATCACACAATGCATGAGTGAATTTCACTGAAGGGTCTCCATGCATTATGTGAAGGATCAGGCACCACAAATGAGCCGACACTAGGGAAAAAAAAGTCTTTGAAATGGAATGAGTCTTAATCTCTGGGCAGGTAATCTAAAAGCTTGAATGACCTTTATATAGCACTTTATTCCCGCCAGAGTAAGTGAGTGAGTGAGACACCCTGTGGTGGCTCCAGTAGTGCTGTAGGGCAGAGCTGTTGCACCTCCTCCAGCTTGGCCTAGATCCTTTAATTAATATTGGCTTAAGGCCGTTGCTCCTGACACTGAACAGTTTCCTGAAACCCCACCTACACATGCCCCATGACATGGGCACCAAATACACAAAACCTTGTAAAAAAAAAAATCTAAATTTAAAATCAACTCCAAAAGAGCAAAAGTACTCCAAAGTGGTGCATGGGGCAACCAGCAGTGTAATTGCAAGGTGTTTCAGAGCAAATGGAGAATAAATCTGTGTAAATGTCTTTGTGAAGAGATATTACTATAAGTAAAGTTATTAGAAGTTATTATTTCCATTTTGGAAAACTGATAGTTCTCGTGTTTAAATCTGATTGGCTGAGCCAGTTGTCCAGTCGTGACATTATTGAAACACACCTCTGACCGCTTCACATTTATATTAATGCCTGACATACATTATTTTCTTGATGTTTTTTACAAACTGTTCTTTAATTTGGCCACTAGCAATTTGGCAGTATTTTATCATTAGAGAAACTGGAAACCTGTTACTCAAAGTCAATGTTAATTTTAAAAGCTGGACTAGATTAGGTTGCCGAAGACTAGTTTATTAATTTTGCTTACCAATATACACATATATAAATCAAACCTTATTTCTTTTCATTATAGTATGTTTATAAGCATTTTAAAAAAGCAATAAGGCATGAGAGGTTGCTCATTATTGTGAATAAATCACGGGAAAGAAGTGTAACTGTACTCCACTATGTATCTAACAACACCTTTTTACTGTGATATATTCAAAATAATGCTTCTCTCTCGTGCCTTGTTACTTTAATATGCAACACTATTTTAATTATGCACCATTAACTGAAAAATAGATTAATATAAATAGCACGGCAATTCTCAGTGAGCACTAAGTCTGTATCCTGTTTATCAGTGATCAAAGTTCACTTTAAAAATGGGACTAGATTACATTGCAGAAAACCAGTCCAGTTTATTAACAGTGTTTTGAACAAACACACTTATAAATTAAACTTTGTTTTTATGAAGTGTTTAGTGTGTTTGTAACTGTTTTATGAAAGCAATGCTGCACTCATTATAGTGAATAAATCTCAGGTAAGGTGCCCTCTCATGCCTTATTGGTTTAGTGTATAACTACCCAAGAGAGACAGCAAATACAGATATGTCATATGATCCATCAAGGACAATGCTTATGCATCTATTAAACTAACTAATATGAATGTCTTACTGCCGGTCCCAAACCCAGAAAAAAATTAAGTGTTGTTTCAGGAAGGGCATTCAGTTTAAAATCTGTACCAAGTTACGCAAGTATGTGGATCAGATTTTTACACTGGATCGAATGAGCACCAACTTCAAAAAAAAAAAAAAAAAAAAGTCTGCCTCCAGGAAAAGAAGGAGAAAATAGTAGAGGACAAATGTTTTAGAGAAGAAAGAAGCAGAAGCATTAGAAGGTAACTGTAAGAGTGGGAACACTGAATGTAGGTGGTGTTGAAGAGTGAGTCAGCTTATATGATAAAGAAAATAAGGGTTGACACGGTCCTACTGTGTGTGCAAGAGACCGTGACATGGTGAGACCAAATGAGAACCGGAGACAGGATTTCTCAAGCTCAGGAGCAAGCTGTATTTACAGAATTTACAGAATTATTGTATAATTATACAATTATTTTGATTATAATGCGATAATTAATTGTACCAAAAAAGTGTCAGAAATTGTTCAGAACAATGCAGTTGCTGATGTTTGTTAATTAGTTAATGTTTTACAAAATACAAAATACTTTGTTATTAAAAAAACTAAAATAAAAAACACAAACACAGGCCAGGACTTTGCTGAATATTAACACAAAATATTACATTTATATTAAATAAAGTTCAATAATTTTAATGTTTTTATTTGCAAACACAATACCACTTAAATTCCTAGTGCTGAGTACCTACTTCTCCCCATATTGGATGTTTTGACTAGAACCAAACAATTTAAGTGTTATCAAAATTGTACTGCCTCATAGTTAAGTTTCATGTCAATTACCAAAGTGTATTTATAAAAAGAAAACTTATTTAGGTGTAAGTTTTAAGTTAATTTTTTTATAAAGCAAGAAAAACTCGTCGATGTTGCTGGTTTTTATAAAAGAAACCTTGTGACGGCCAAGGCTCAGTGGGGTACTCATCCTCCTTGAGTGACCAGGCAGCATCAACAGTGCAGGACACCCTTGTACAGATTGTGCAGTGATTAGCTGTCCATTATCAAAAATTAGAAAAACTGATTCACTTCATTAGGCCATTCTGGCTGGACTGCAATGGTGCTAGTTCAATAGTAATCCAGGTTCTGTCCAGTAAACGTTGTTACCGCAGTGCTCTGGCAGTGTTATGGATGGAGAGCTCGTGAATCTTCAAAAAAGCAGATAAGAAATGCAGTTAGAGAAAATAAAGCTTGATTTTTGGCACAGTGCGGCATGTGATTCCAGCATAACTGACTAGAGCAGCATAACTAAAATGGGCAGATACTGCAGATTACGTAATGAATCCACTTGACTAGGTAACCCATAGTCTTTGCCCCTTTTCGTTATGCTGCTCAAGTCAGTGGTGCCAGAGACATGTGATGCAATGTGTTGAATTCTGGCTGCTACTTATTAAGTTAAAAGTCTTAAATAAAACTTTTTTTTTAATTTGTTTTATTCAGAGATGTCACCAGCTCCTCATCAACAAAACTGTCGCCTAATACATTAACCAACATTTTCACAAAATATATTGCCATCTTTGAGAAATATGAACTAATCCACTTCTTCCTGTATAAACCTCTTTGCTTCCACAATAAGTGGAAAGAATATTCTTACATGGTTTGTTCTGACTATTTTGGTGAGAGTGGTTTCCCTGCCGTGTAAAAATTAACCAAACCATGAGGATAATATTTCATGTTTATGAAGTAGTTACTTTACAGTGATATTGGCCTAATAACTCGACTTAGCAAAGATGCTGGAGCACCATTTTTGCAAGGGCTGAACAAAAGCAAAAAGGCTCCAAACCAAACCGTTCCAGCTCACCAGCAAGAAAACTTGTGAATGTGGTAGAAGATTGTTTTAAAATCATGTACCATATATGAAAATACTAAGTATAATGTAAACAGCAAGATATTTCATGATGAACACTAAGCCGGTATACCGTTATCAAAATAAATGTTTACTTTAAAAAAACTGGACATGATTACGACGTGTAAGACCAGATTATTAATCATATTGTTTTATTTAAAGACATTTTTTAAACCTTATACCTCTTTTTCAGTGTTTTTATAATGCCTCTTTCCTGTGATTTATTAATAATAATGCATGCGCTCTTGTGCATTTTTGCATCATTATAAAATGGATAGTTCTTTATATTCTCACATCTCCGACCACATCACATTCATATAAAGGTGTCATATACAATACATTATTTTTACAAAGTTTTCCAGATGAAATTATTTGGTTGTTAGAGAAACTGGAAACCTGTTATTTTGTGGTAATGTTAAATAAAAAAAATCAGACTACATTACAGC
Source organism: Corydoras maculifer (assembly GCA_019802435.1). Classification (NCBI taxonomy): domain Eukaryota; kingdom Metazoa; phylum Chordata; class Actinopteri; order Siluriformes; family Callichthyidae; genus Corydoras; species Corydoras maculifer. The sequence continues at coordinate 129,272 of JAFMOD010001076.1, read as the reverse complement.
GCGGAGGACCAGTTAATTAATGACTTTGCTTTCAAATAAATGCATTTATTACATAAAATTTTATTAATCCCTTCAGGAGTATTCCCTAAGGGCAATTAAGGAACCAGTAGCAAAAGTGATAAAAACAGAAGCAGAGAAGAAGGATACTCAAGAGAGAAGTTGTAGTTTTATGGCATGAGGACCGAAAGAGTTTTTGAGTCTGTTGGGCCTGCATTTAGGAGTCAAACCTTATTTTTCCATTATAGTGTTTCTGTAACTGTTTTATAATAGCAATAAGCCACCGAGAGGGTGGGCATTAATGTGAATAAATCACAAGAAAGAAGTGTAACTGCATGCGTTGTGCCTAACACCCCTTTCCCTTGATTTATTCACATTGATGCAAGCCAGATTCTTAGTCCTCTCAAGATTTTTTTTTACTTTAGACTTTTTAATGTTTTTCAACAAGCATGAGTTTAAACTATTTTAATTTAGGGTGTAAGACATCTAATCTAATAACATCAGATTATCATCAGTTAGTAAATATAATAATACATTTAAAATTGTAAATTGACTTTTTAATTCAGTGATATGGCTTGGCGCTCTGTCCTGGGTGTATCTGCCCAGCGTCCGAAAAGTTATCCCCTGGATAGGCATGGGAACCCCCCCCCCCCGCCCCCAAACCCTAATATAGGATAAAGCGGAAGATAACGGATGAATGGACTTTTTAATTATGCATGGCATTATAAATTTTTTACAGACAATACAAGTATCACGGGAAGGTTTGTAGAAGATAATTCAGCTGATAATTATGCTACAGTTTTTAACCAAAAGAAATGCAGCTAAGTAAAACATGGTGAGCCACTGCATATCAGAAATCAACACATAGTATAAACACATGTGTGAGAGCCAAATTGAAGCCAAGTTTTCAGTTTAATTATTCCAACATGAAGCCACAACATTCAACTGATTTTACCCTGTCTGGCATTACCAAGGATTTCCTGAAATAAAGTATTCTGAATTTAAATGCAATAGTTTATAAAAACACTCAAATGCTGTGGTAGCATTTTGATTTTATTGTGCTCCATTTATGTGACACAGGGATGCATGACTGATCTGGGATCTGTTCTGCAGTGTATAAACTTTTACAGAATAATTTTGAATATATATATATATATATATATATATATATATATATATATATATATATATATATATATATATATATATATATATTCATTCATTCTCTTCCGCTTTATCCTATATTAGGGTCGCGGTGGGGTTCCCCATGCCCATCCACAGGAGAAAGTTTCGGGAGCTGGGCAGATACACCCAGGACAGGGTGCCAATCTATCGCTGGGCACACACTCACTCACACAGACACGCACGCATACACGCTCTATATGGGGTAATTTGGAGAACTCAATTGACTTGGTCCATGTTTTTGGACTGTGGGAGGAAACCGGAGAACCCGGAGGAAACCCACGCAGACGCAAAATTATATTTAATTTTTTTTTGTCTCCGTCATGCAACAGTTGTGAGGTATGTTTTTGGAAACATTTCAAATAAGCATTCGGAATATACATTTGGAAGAATCATCCACATCAATACCAAAGATCATAAAAAAAAAATCCTTCTTCTTAAGATTAAAAATTAATCTTCGCTTCTTTAAAACACTAATTTGACTAAACCTGTTTTTTTTTTTTGTGAGATAACGAGTGCACATGCTTAATCCTCCACTCCAGAGGAGGTACCGTTGCAGAGAAATTTTGCAACATATATAGCACAAAATGGTACAATATGGCAAAAACTCTGACACAGAATTAGATGTATTGAATAAAACAAACCCGCTATACTGTACAATGAAGCCACATGAAGTGATCTGCAATTTGCTCCATATGCTGGAGTGGAGGACCCTGGTTTCAGGCATTTAATAAAAGAGCTTGACAATGAAAAAAATCTGTCCCCCCAACCCAATACAGAATTCGTCTCGAACTGTGAAGGCCATACCCTAGTGTGAATATTGCAATTCATGTCATTCAAGCTTCATTAGTATAAATAAGAGTGAGAATAAGAGTAAGTAAGATTTATGGTCATAAATCTTTTGTTGTCCAATGGTTTTACATTTAAACACTTACAATTATGCTTTACTTTACATACAAGTAAAATGTGGCATTCTGTAAGGGCTTTATGCTACTAGTAAAAATTTAGTTCAGAGACTTTACTAGCTATTTTATTGCTTTCTAAACCCACTGTGGGTTTCTTATGGTTTTAAAAAGAGAAATAATAAAATCTAACCACTGTTAGGAAATAAAATGATAAAAAAATCAGTAATAACAAATTACTTCTTTTAGGAAGTATTTAGGAAAAACTACAGCTAAACTTGTCCTAACTCTATCCGTAAAGCTGAGACACTATTAACAAACAACTAAAGGCATATCTTTTCCAGAAACACTTGTTATAAATAAAGGAGGTGGGGAAAAACAGGAATTGGAACCAGATCAGCAAATAATGCTGCAATTCAGTTGGTTCTTT
>JAFMOD010001076.1:97834-111126 GCA_019802435.1 Corydoras maculifer | reverse complement strand
TTCATAGCACCTCCACGAACAAAGGAGTTTGGCCCAGGTTCAATTCGGAAATTCATTGAGGACAGGGATGCCTGAGGGATGCACGCCTTACAAGTGACCCTTAAACTTGGACTAAACCTTGTGGCGTCAAAACAGAGATTAGCTCCTCCTTGCCATGCTGCAAACGTGCAAATGGCTTTTGACAGTTGTTCTTAGTTTGAAGGGGAAAAGTGGATGTCATAAAGTGGGGGCTTTGAATTTGGGTAAGCAGCCAAGCCAAGGCTATAAATGCTAACTGGGAACTTAAAAGCCACGCAAGCAAAGTCGAGGGCTGCCATCTGGAAACAATGAGCAAACAAAAACTAACCAAACAAAAAATATATACATGGAAATAAAAGTCTACAACCCTTATTTTAACTAAGGAGCTTTCAGACTAAAATAGAAAGATTTGTTCATCATTAGGCCTTAAGTGACTTAAGGAAGCATAGTAATGTGTGTAGAAGTGATAAACATCTCTTACGGTTTATAAGGATTGTTCCAATAAGCTGTAGCACCAGTTATGTGAGCAGTAGGAATGGGAACATTATAGATTATTATGATACAATTATTGTGTAAAAAAAGCGGATATCACAGGAACAAATGCACAGTTTGTTATTTATTTAATGTAAAAATGAAATAAAATTTTGTTATCTAGAAAAACTATGCAGGGCTTTTGCTGAATATCAATACATAATATTATTTATTACAAAATATTAAATTCCTTTGTGAAAATTATAAAAAAAAAAAAAAAAGTGTCCTCAAAGTACATATTAATTCATTCAGTCTTTATCTTCCACTTAATCCTCTATTATGGTCGCGGGGGGGGGGGGGGTTCCCCATGCCCATCCATGAGAGAACATTACGTGCAATATACAGGCACATCCAGGATGTTAAAGTATCGCTGGGCACAGTAACAAGGACACACACATTATATGGGGTAATTTAGATAATTTAATTTACCTTCAATCCATGTTTTTGGAATGTGGGAGGAAACCAGGAAACCCGGAGAAAACCCACGCGGACATGGGGAGAACATGGAAACTTCACTCAAATTGGGATTCGAACCAGAATCCCCAGCACTGATGGGCAAACATGCTAACCATTAAGACACTGTGTCCAGGATATATTAATATTCATGAAAAAAGAACTAGGTTTTTATCATTTTTGTCATGTTCAAGTTGTGAAATTAGGCTAAAGTAATATTAGGCTGAACCAATAATTGTCTTATTCTTGGTGACCAGAACATCATGACACCATAATGAAGTGAAAAACATTCTATTGAAGTGAAAGTGAAAAAAAGTGAAAAAGCTATTCTACTATTTCAAATTAAATATTACATAGGTAGTTGTATATTTAGTTGTATAGATAGTTAGTGTCACCACATAAAGACCATATAACCCACCACAAACTTACCCAGGATATCTTATGATATATATATATATATATATATATATATATATATACACACACACACACATTTTTTTTTTTTTTTTCTTTTTTACTGAGAGTGAACACATTAGTTTCACATTAAAATACACATGTAACAGAGAGTACAGCAGGTGTCTTAAGTGTGTAAAAATTAAAAAAAAAAAAAAAAAAAAAACTTAAAATTAAGGCAGTCCAGCTAATAAAAAGTAATAAATAAATAAATAAACAAATAACAAAACACGCATCATTTGTAGATAGCACCAGACTACTACTGATGACTAAAAGAAGAACACAAAATACTGTGTGGCTTTACACCAGTAACTTAGACATTGACTATCCAGAAGCAGTACACAGGACCCACACGGGCATCGTAAAGTTGGTGTGTCATGCTTTGCCTGCCGGTGGGAATTTTCCCTTCAGCAGGTGTGGATGGGTCAGGCTATTCTATCTACTCTATGCATTCTGGTCTGTTCTGTTTTGACACTTTGGCTGAGTCTATAAGCAGGGTACACTTTTCAAATAATACCTGAAAAGTATAAGTGTTGGATGGGGACTTGGAATTGGCAGATATTCAATGTTTTAATGATATTGGAATGGAATTACAAACAGGGTCCAAAAATGGACTGGGTTATCCTAAATGCAACTATAACCATTTCTAGTAACTACTGTACTGTACTGTACTTCTAGTAAGCAACTTACAAGTATCTCAACTTGGGGTTGGGGTAAGAACACCGGGTTGGCAATACATTAGTACTGAAGTAATAAAGGTTGAGGACCTTGCTCAAGAACCCACATTGATAACTTTACTGGATTTGGGATTTGAACCCACAAAATTCAGATTGACAGCCCAAAGGCCTTACGCCCACGCACACAGTTGGAAATAAAATAAATAAAACAAATTATTGGTATTGTTATTATTATTACTACTCTAACATTTGTTGACTTGTGTGTTTAGAATTGCTTCGAATTTAATCCCTTAAAATTCACAGGTTTATTGCATAATTTATTATTTCATAAAGACAGCAAGCCATCCTGACTCAGATGCAGTGAAACAGAACCAAACCATAATCCTACCACAACCATGATTAACAAATGGGATAAGTTTCTTATGCTGGAGTGCAGTATTTACTTTCCTTCAGGCATAAAACATGCACATCATTGTTATTCCTTTTTTTTCTTTCCTATGGCTGTTTTATGGCATTATTAACCAATGTGAGAAATACCATTAGTTCCTAATTCGTTCCTCTTTGACCTCAAAGACCATCACATACCTTTAATGTAATATTTTTATTGTCTGCGGATCAACTTTACTGACATTCAGGATTTATCAATTTAACATGATGATAGGCGGCACGGTGGCTTAGTGGTTAGCACGTTCGCCTCTCAGCGCTAGGGATTCCCATCTGGGTGGAGTTTCCATGTTCTCTCCGTGTCTGCGTGGGTTTCCTCCGGGTTCTCCAGTTTCCTCCCACAGTCCAAAAACATGGATCAAGTCAATTGAATTCTCAAAATTGCCCCACATAGAGTGTGTCTGTGTGAGTGAGTGTGTGCCCAGCAATGGATTGGCGCCCTGTCCTGGGTCTATCTGCCCAGCGCCCAAAACATTCTCCCCTGGATGGGCATGGGGAACCCCACCGCGACCCTAATAGAGGATAAAGCAGAAGATAATGAATGAATGAATGAACATGATGATACCATGTTCAGAAAAAAGTTTATGCATTCCAGCTAATCTTGAGGTTTTTATCATTGCCTGTTCTTTTTATAGGCAAATCAACACGTGGTTTTGTGGAATTCTTGCAATTGTTACTAAAGTAAATGTCTAACAAAAAAAAAATTCATTTTCAGAACATGAACATGATGGATCTTTTTTTCCGAAAATATAAAAACTTTCATTTTAATTTTTTCAAGATTTTATTCATTTAATAATTATTGAACTGAATTATCACCATCATCAAAAGCTACCTAAGGGCTTAAGAAATTACTTAGTTCAAATTACGATAAAGCTAAAAGCTGAAATTGCACAGTTAGCACTATGAAATTTTAAGTTTGCAACCATAATTATGCAAAATAATGTTTGGAAACCAAAAATGTGTTGAAGTTTAATGTGTTAATGCTGTGAAAAGACCTGTATTTAGAAATAAAATAATTAGGTCTGGGTGCCATTTTCTACTTAGTTAAATTAGTTACTATTTGTATTGTGCACATTTTTTTATTACTGTAATAGCTTTATAAATGGTTTACAAAACAGAAAATATGAGAATATAATCTAGCAAAAAAAGTTAATTTTTTTCTGTACATTGCAAAAGAACAAAGCTGCAGAGAATGTGTCTCAAATAAATGTGTTAAAATTAATAGATTTTTATTTGTAATGAAGGCAATGAAGCTATATAAAATGTTTTGTAAAAAAACAAGTGGAAATAAAATGCAGATTTTGCAACCAACAAATGCTGGTTGTAGGAAATTACTTCAATATGGTGGAACACAGCAAGATGGGAAAGTTCACTCTTTATAGTAGCTTTACAGAAAAGCAGAGTAAATGATGTATGACAGACAGAATGTACATAAACTGATAGCAGGCAATCTTTTAATCATTAATTATTTATTTAAATACAATGTCTTTCTCGTTTTAACTAAGCCAGCCATAAAGAATTAGTGTAATTTAATTCTGGGACAAAAATATTGTAAATGGTCTATAAACCCATAAATGTTTTGATATCAGGGAAGAACAATTGAAATATTTCTATTATTTGTCCTAAAATGTACAAAATTCTACTGTACCGGCATAAGATTTGTTTTAGGTCTTATTAATAATAGATTGATCTTTTTTGTGTGCGACAGAAGGTGTGACCCAATATTGATGGACACAAATAGCCAGCCAGCTTAAAAGTTCCCAAAGGCTTCATGCCATTTTTATACAAGTGAGACTCAGTTTGTAAATATAGGTAAACAGCATTTATAAAGCAAATACAATTAATTTCAGACAGAAAGAGATACGTTTTGTCTACCACACAAACACAAGCTGGTCTGTTAGTGACCAGAATTTTTTCTATTAAATAATTTTATAAGCAATTAAATAATTAAATAAGCAATTTTGTCTTGTAGTGCAAGATTCGTGTACTTACACCACAACACAAGAGAAAATTCCCTCAATACTCAACATGTTGGAAACATTCTCTTATGCAATCTATTTAAATAACCAATTGTTATTAAATGAGAAACATCTTACATAAATAACATAAAAAACAGCCATACGATTTAATGCCAAGTTGTAAGAACCAGTACTAGTACCAAAATTACAAGACACAAGTTATAAAACACTGCTGCTCATAAAACATATTTTAGGTAACTAGTTGTAAATTTCCAGCATGACTGGCGACTGATATTTGAGGGGCAAAAAAAAAGCATACTGAAAGTGTAAATCTTATGAGGAGGAGCTCCACCTACTGTGCTAGGCCGAATGGTGTACTTGCCCCAAGAACTAAAGCGCTATCCAAACCTAATGAAAACTGGACATCAGCAAGCAGGACTCAACCTCAAGGCTGCACATTCTTCATTTACATGTATAGCACCATGGGAAATCAGCTTCCATTATTATTGCTTCTTTTATTGCTTACATATTTCATTATTTCACCCACTTACAATATTAAGAAAAGGATGTGTTTTTACTGCAGATTCTTATAAAAGTGAGTAATCTCTCTGTCATTTAAATCTATATGTAAAATATTTATTCTGGTGTTTAGACCCTCTGATGTGATTTGCAGTTGATTTTTTTTTAATTGAAATAAGTATCATTTGAATTTGTGTTAAAACAAGTAACTCATAATTACATACTATGCACTCCAATTCGGTTAGATTTTAGGGCAGCTTAAAAATAATAATAATAATAATAATAATAATAATAATAATAATAATAATAATAATAATAATTATTATTATTATTATTATTATTATTATTATTATTATTATATTTCCATTTCATTTTTGGAATACTATATCATTTTCCAATTAACATTTACACAATGTGCAACCTAAATAACAACAATTTATTCATTTATTTATTTATATTCTATACAGAAAATGGAGAAACTCTTTTGGAAAAAAATATTTTATTAGCTGATGTTCGAAACTGGACACTTAATTTCATTTTATTTCAAACATATGGGCTTAGCAAGCAGCAAGAGTCCTCTAGCCAGCAGAACGTTGTGCACACTGACCCCATGAGGATGCATCGAGAATTAGCAATCAACCTGTACTGTTTCAAACTTTTTTTTTTTTTAATAACCAGCACACAAAGAACCAATGCTTAGACACAGAATTATGAGAATCCTGGATAAAGGTTTTTAAAAGTATGAGAATGTCTGCAGTGTGGTGCAATAAAGTGCCCTATGTATAATTTCACTTAACCATTTCTACAACCTCATGGACAGGTGCCTAAACCTGTTATTAACTGAGTGTGTAAATCAGTTAAAGTAATCAAAAAAGAAAAGTAAACAGTAGAAATACAAAATGTCACATTGTCACTTTTAAAACTTACAGTATGCTAAAAGAGTCTTTAATGAAGCTTTAAATTGCTTCAAAACTAATTACTGTGCATTTGTATTAGATATTTTTTCCTTTTTTTTTTTAAAGAAACAGACTGCTGTAATTAAGCATATACATACAGTAAAGTGAAGTATATTATACAACATCATTTCACATCTTGATAGGTGCTGAAGATAAGAGTTAATTTAGTCCTCCAGTACCATTATTGACAAAACGAATACAATAGACTTTCTAATGTACAAACTATCTAACTTAATCAATGATCTTAAAACTAATAATATCAACATTATCCACTAAAGTTCTTTGGGATCTTTTAACAACGATTATAATATTAATAATAAAGAAAAATAAAATCCTCTGTATAATTAATCTTATTATATATTATGTCTCAGTCTTTAACCTAGTTAGTTTAGCACGAGGCATATTTTTATTATTTTTTGTTTTTTAGAAAACACCTTATAGCGTTTTTTAGAAAACACCTTATGATTTGTGTAGCCACACACTCTGCTGGGGTCAAAGGTCTGGCAGTAGAACAGAATTCTTTTGCTGCTTTATTCACATGTTCCTATGGGGCCATGTTTATACAGATGTGATTCCATGGCCTGTCCGAGCCATCGCTCTCTGGCCTAGCTTCTCTGCTGATCAAAGCATTTAATTCAAGAACAGAGGTATTCATTTGGGTCGATGCTTCTGTGCATGCGGACACAAAGCACAAATCTCCATCTGCTGGCCTTATGGATCTTCTCCATTTTCTCCAGGCCCAATGTTTTCTGGCCAGCTTTGGCTAATTCAGTTTACTCAGCTGCTGCCCAATCCTGTCACCGGCTTTTTGTTTTCCTTAGGCAACATGTGTTAACTTAATGCTCTGTAACAAAATTCAAAGGCAGGCTGAGGAGGGTCAACAACAGGTAATAGACCGATTTATTGATGTACTGGTCTTGAAACAGGAGCCAGAATGAAACTTTGAATATACAATCAACCGAAGTTTACAATGGGAAAACTGAAAAAAAGGCAGGTTTTCCTCCTACATCTCTGCAAAGCCTAACTGTCATGTTTGGCCAAAAACAGGCTCAGGATGACATTTCTCTAAATGGATTAAAGGCCACACACCTCTGTTGTGGTCACATGCACCTATCAGTGTGGAAATGACTTGTCAACACATCACTATTTGTTCAGGTTGAACTGTTTTCCTAAGGAATTCCAGCAGTACCATCTGCAGAGTGAAAAAGCTGATGAAAGGCACTGAACATAATGACATTTTATGACTTTTTTTGCAAATGTCGAAGTCCAAAGATCTGACCTGATCTGTCTCATTATTATTCAGCCAATATCACGTCTCTATTTAGGCAGTTACCCACAGAAAAAAAACTGGTGTTCTTATTGTAATATACTTACACTGTCTCAAAGTAGCACTGGCCATCTGAAACAAATTGGTCCGTCCAGATGCTTAACAAACAAAAGGGCACATAGAAATGTATTAAACGTTGCTTAGCCACCTTAATAGTTTTTAAAGTAAGAGGACGTTAAACGTCACCTTTGATTTACTTTGAGAATTTCTTCCTACTTCCTGTTGCACAGTTGCTCTTAATTGAGAAATTTATAGTAGCACATTACATCTAAAGGTTTTATAACCTGTGATATTAAGCTTTGGCATGCCTCAAAAGGGGAAGCTGCCCATTAACTTGAGGTCTAAGCTTTGGCAGAGTAATTGAAAAGCTCTAGGCTACTTTCATCACTTGTCGAGTTCATAATGGCAGTCAATGTTTCCTCTTGGATGCTGCTGCATCTTTGACAAGCGGGTGTTGGAGACATAACACAGCATGCAGCCATGCCAGTAGTGACTGTTTTACATATATTGTGCACACTTACATGACTGAAACCAAGTGCAGCCTAAGCTACTGGCCAGGTGTACAAACTTATCTGCAGAGACAAAGAGCAAACTTTTAAAGCAACAAGATTAAAACGAAGTCTCTTTAATGGCTCACATTTATTTTCTGAGAAATCGAGTGCATAGATTTTTATTTCCATTACATCTTACTTTTGGTGCTAAACAAAAGCTCAAGCACTGAGATTTTCACAGCACAGACTTCACATTCACAATGACAGGCAGGACGGTAACGCCACACAATGTGAATGTGCCATCAGAGAAGTACCTTAATAAATCCATCTGCCCCAAATTAAAACCACCTGGCAACATGTTCTGATGACCAATATGGACAGAGAACTAGTGGTTTGAAGCAAAACTTCTTTGTAATTGACATTTAAACTGTTTGAAGTTCCTCATAAAAGTCTGCAAAGATTAATCAGGTGCAGATGTAGCCTTTCATCCCAACAAAGTACAGTCCTGGCTAATTAAAGTAAGAAATTTATAAATGTATAGAATAGTGTCCACTGTGTTTGCTGTGCTTTAAAAAAATACACCACAAGTCTTTTGATATTCCTTGTTTCAATCAAGATTGGTTTACAGCCAGACATTTGGTAGTTCTAAGGTCAATAATCCAGGCCTATCGAAGTATTAGAGACTATCTACACTGCCAACGACAGTGGCTACAGCAACTTCTAAAAAAAAGCTTGATTTATGTTGGACTAGTGGCATTGCAGTTCTACAGGATTGCCTCACTGAACTGATATTTTCATCTAATTTAAAATGGACACCTGATCACTTAACACTGAACTGTTAATGTGTTGTCCTGCACTGTTAATTCTACCAGGCCATGTCCTTTAAAAACTACATAAAAGAAAGTTTTTTCTCGCCACTGTAATTTCAGCTTGCTCTTTGGGGTTCAGGCTCAGAACACTGTAAATCTGCTTTGTGACTTTGAGAACTGTTGTAAAAAGCACTAAATTTATAAGTTAACTTGGGCTTGTGATGCACTGAAATGGGAATTATTATTATTATTATTATTTTTTTTTTTTAAATGGGGCAACACAGTAGCATGGAACCACTGTACCAGGTTCAATACTTGATCTGGGTGTTTTCATGTTCTCCCATGTCCGCATGGTATTTCTCTGTTGTTTGATTTATAAATGTGTTTATTTAAAACAAATAAGCTGGTTTGCCTCAAATCAACCTTGATTGCTAAGTGACAGGATACTGTTTTTTCTAACAATAAAAAAAATGTCATCTAGTGGCCATATTACAAAATCCAATTTATAAACAATAATTGAAACAGCTCATCGGAGATCGGCTTGCTGTTTATAATAAACTGCATTTCCTTTTATGGTACATGATATAGCACGCATTGATAAGAATGTGTAGAGATAAGATTGCCAACAAAGCAACGGCTGGACAAACGGCTCAGCCAATCAGAATTAAGGACCAGTACTTTATTTAGTTAATGACTGCATGTCCTGAAAAAGGCAACAAAAGTACCTTAGGATACTACTACGATGATGAGCACTGTAACACTAAATGTACAATGATGTATTTGTACAAAAGCCCAAAGATGACATATTATTATTATTATTATTATTATTATTATTATTATTATTAACAAGTCTTGTGTTCTTGTGATCATGACTTATTTTTGATTGATTGGAGAACAGTCCTTAATAAACTTGTATATTTTTCCAAAATGTTATAGTTTTTCCAGTTGTTAAATATGGACATCTGATTACTACATAATCTTCACATGGTTGTTCCACACTGCTGATTCTGTCCGGCCGGTCAACGAGGATGAGTCCCCCACTAAGCCTAGGTCCTCACAAGGTTTCTTACAAACACAACATTACAGGGAGTTTTTTCTTGCCACTGTCACTCCGGATTGCTCTTTGGGTGGTTTAAAGGCTTACAACACTGTAAACACAGAGCCTTTTATAAACATTATAAATTCATCACTTAAAATAGGCTATGTCCCCAAAAATCTGAAGTGTGCAGTCATTAAACCATTACTTAAAAAACCTTATTTAGATCCTCTAATACCAACTATGGACCAATATCAAACCTTCCTTTTGTCTCTAAAATCCTAGAAAAAAATTGTATTTAACCAGCTGAATCGCCATCTTCTAGCTAATAACGTTCATGAAGTTTTTCAGTCAGGTTTTAGGTCTCATCATAGCACTGAGACAGCCTTAATTAAATTCATTAATGACTTATTAATGTCCTCTGATAATAACCAAATCTCTTTTCTTGTATTATTAGATCTTAGTGCAGCCTTTGACACTACAGACCATAACAACTTAGTTGATAGATTAGGAAACACTGTGGGCATTACAGGATCTGCACTCCAGTGGTTTAAATCCTACCTGACAGATCGATATCAATTTACCTGTGTTAACAACCAATGTTAACAATCTTGCTAAAGTTAAATATGGTGTCCCACAAGGGTCAGTTCTGGGTTCACTCCTATTTGCATTATATATGCTTCCATTGGGATCAATTATTCATAAACATGGAATCAGTTTCCACTCATATGCACATGATACACAGTTATATGTTTCAGCTAACCCTAATGATGGTCGTTCAGTCAGTAAGCTCCAGGACTGCATCCAAGATATTAAAATATGGATGTCAAAAAACTTCCTACTGCTAAATTCTGATAAAACAGAGTTTCTGATAGTTGGACCCAAGGAAAAAATTAACAAAGCTTCTAACACTATGTTAAACCTTGATAACTCTTTAATTAGACCCAGCTCATCTGTAAATAATCTCGTTGTCATTATTGATTCAGATCTCTCCTTTACAGAGCACATTAGCAATATTACTAGAATTGCATTTTTTCACTTTCAAAGCTACGAAATATCCTCTCCCTCCAAGATGAAGAAAAAATAATTCATGCTTTTATTACCTCAAGGTTAGATTATTGTAATTCACTTCTGACAGGATGTTCTAATAAATCATTACAGAAATTACAACTTGTGCAAAATGCTGCAGCTAGAGTTTTAATTAAAACCAGAAAGTTTGATCATATCAAACCTGTGTTATCAAACTTGCACTGGCTACCAGTTAAGTTTCGTATTGAGTACAAAATTTTATTGATAACATATAAAATTCTACATAATCAGGCTCCACAGTATCTGAGTGAGCTGATTCAATCGTACAAGCCAACACGTGAGCACCGATCTCAAGGTGCTGGTCTACTCTTAGCTCCTAGAATAAATAAAATTACTGCTGGTGGAAGAGCATTCTCCCACAAGGCTCCTCATCTATGGAATAGCCTTCCAGTTACTGTTCGTGATTCTGAATCACTATTAATCTTTAAGAATAAATTAAAAACACATTTATTTAATCTTGCGTTTAATTAATCCCCTGTAGATAAAGATGTAGATCTCCGGCTTGGCTGTGTTGGGGGGGGGTAATCTGTGATCAGTGTATGCTGGTATTTCACCGCTTCACCCACCTCATCGTTAATGAGGGTGTGGCGCTGAAATGATGCTTTTCCGGGGCACCATCTCTACTATGTAGAGTCTGCGGTATCTGCCTCTTTTAGTTATGCTGCTCTAGTCAGTGATGCCGGAGTCACATGCTGCACTGTGTCAATAAATTACTTATTAATTAATTGCCGTGCTTTTTTATTAGCTCTAACTGCCTTCCTTGTCTGTTTCTTTTGAGGTGTGACCGGCTTCCTGGAGATCTTCATCCATGGCTCTGCTGACGAATACTGGATGGACCTGAAAATCAATTGGACTGGCGGTCCTGCAGGACACCCTTAATGGACTTATAGTTTTCCAGTTTTAAGTTTTTCCATTTGTTTAATATCTGTACATAGCTGTCCTACATTGTTGTTGCTGCCTGGCCGCTCAAGGAGGATGAATCCCCCACTGAGTCTTGGTCCTCCCAAGGTTTCTTCCTTGAATAACACCATAAAAGGGAGTTTTTTTCTTGCCACTGTCGCTTCGGCTTGCTCTTTCGGGGTTTCAAGGCTTTTCATTCTGTAAAGCTGCTTTGTGACAATGTACTGTTGCACAAAACATTATATAAATAATTTAATTGAACTATAATAAATAAAGTGTTTTATGACAGTTTTTTGGGTAAATTGTGGCTCTGCTGTTTCCTAAAGTGGATAACGGGGTGTTTTTGGAACAGAGTCTCACTTGCCATTATATCCGTTTTGGATACTGAAGAGACTACGATGTACAGAACACAACACGTCCTTGCTGGGCTTCCATATATTTAAGTTTAGTATATTAACAATTTACAAACATCCAAATGATGAATTGCAATAGTTAACCGAACCAAACACATCCTTTGCCACTATCCAGGTAGCAGCACACAAAATCAAAAACTAAGAAAAATCTGCCCTCATCTCTCAGTCAGTGATTAGAGATAGAAACATTTTGACAAGAATCACTGAAACTTCTCTGAAAATGGAAACGTATAGATTCCTAAGATGGATATGCCAAGGTGGACTTTGAGGCCAGTTTCCCCTTGGTCTGTGATATCAAGAGGCAGGGAAGTTTAATTTCTTGCTCATTATAGTAGTAATACTAGCTGTAGGACCAGCAGCTGTTTTTGGGCAGCATAATCCTTATGTTGTTGTGGACAAAATGTGGTCTCCAATGTCCTAGTTAGTGTGCCATTTTTGTACAAGTTCAGTTGCAGTGTTAAAGTTATGAGTCTGTTGAGATGTTACATATTGTGGAAAATTGTGTGTGTATATGTGTCCAGGTCCCGTGTGGGAGGAGTCAGGTAATTTTAGAAGTGGGGTGTGGCCAGAGGGGGAATCAATTTATGCATTTGTCTACTAAATAACCTCACGTTGGTCTTCTGTGTCAAGTGCATGACAGTAATCAAAAGTCCCCAAATTTAAAAATGATTATGGTTTTGGCTATGTAAGAAATGCAGTGTAGAAGATGGTGTGGTATGGTGATGTGGACATGTACTACAAATTAGGCACATTGTCATTAATAAAACACATTATGTGTTGACATTGTAAACCAGTGTCCTCCTCCGTGACTCAATAACAAACTAACTTTAATACCAAAGCCTTGCCTTCAACAACACCTATTGTCACGATCGCTGTCGCTTTATGCAGTTTGGAGTACATAGACACATAAACAAGACGTAAATCAATAACATCTGTATGCAGTTTTAAAAACTTACTGAAAAGGATCCCTCTTGTAAAAGCGAATCATGCGCAGCGCCATGTTGCTGTCGTCATAAAAAATCTATTTTCTATTGGACGACAGCACCATGTCCGTGGAGTTTTAAAATATGCTGATTGGTCGACGACTGACAGGCGTTTCTCGCCGACGAGTGGTTATGTTTATAGAATTGTAAATCTTTGTGAAAGACTAGTAAAAGCGGTAAAGAATTAAATTATTTCGCATGAAGCATTAATATAGATCATTGGTAATTAATTCTG
>JAFMOD010001076.1:72498-88550 GCA_019802435.1 Corydoras maculifer | reverse complement strand
TATATGTCTGCATGTCCGTGCTTGAATTAAGCAGTGAGGGCAGAACCATAGTCCAACGGGAAACCATGGGTGAAGACTACGTAAATGCAGCAGCAATGTTGCTGTCTCTTTGGTGGATAGTAGTTTGTTTAAACAAATACACTTGCATGCCTTAGAAAATCTTTTCACAGTTACCAAGATAACTGTGTGGCCATTAGAGGATGGTAAAACCCATACCGAAGTCCAAGGAGTTGTGTTACCATGGGCAAAAGGGGATGGTATGCAGGAGACAAGTCAGAGGCTGGAAAACCATATTTTGCCCAGACACTGGACAGGATGCCACAAATGTGTGGATATCTTGCTTTAAACCGGTCCACCAAAATTGTTCATGCTTTCTAATCTATCCAGTAAGATGGTATAATCAATAATATCAAATGCTGCACTAAGATTTAATAAGCAAATAGATACAGTTATCATCAGAGCATAATAATAATAATTCATTCATTCATTATCACCCACTTTATCCTATATTAGGGTCACGGTGGGGTTCCCCATGCCCATCCAGGGGAGAACGTCTCGGGCGCTGGGCAGATAGACCCAGGACAGGGCGCCAATCCATTGCTGGGCACACACTCACTCATTCAAACACACTATATATGTAGCAATTTGGAGAACTCAATTAACTTGATCCATGTTTTTGGACTGTGGGAGGAAACCGGAGAACCCGGAGGAAACCCACGCAGATACGGGGAGAACATGGAAACTCCACCCAGATGGGGATTCGAACCGGGAATCCCTAGTGCTGAGAGGCGAACGTGCTAACCACTATGCCACCGTACAATAATAATAATAATAATAATAATAATAATAATAATAATAATAATAATAATAATACATAACTTTTATTAGTTTTATTTAGGTTCTATTTGCCTGGTGATTGAACCTCATGATGGTGTCAACTCTCACTCTGTATCGTTCAGCACTGCTAAATGGTGAAAAAATCTTTCCAACTCTGTCTGTAAGGCTGACTTAAGTAGCATCTTTAAGAAACATCTCAAAACATAGCACTTGCTACAAAAAAAAAATCAAGATTCGATAATGATCAGATTTGATTATACCTCAGTATATACCTTAACTACTGACTTGTGTTGTTCTCTCATTTGGAATTTGCTTTGGATAAATGTGTCTGCTTGTTATGAATCGCAGCGCAGCGGCAGTGCGTGCTCTCTGTGCACCAGGTGAGGTTCATTATTTCTGGGTTCTTCCCTATACTATTTAAGGCTTCCTGTTTCGCTGCTCGAGTGCGAAGTATTGATAGTTTTGTGACATACCGAGCGTTACCCCTGTGATATCGCTTGCCGATAGCCTTCCTTGCTTACTTCCTTGTTTGTCTCCGTTGGGTGAGTGTTTGTTCAATTGTGTTTAGCGTTAGCGTGTTTCTCCATTTATCCCCCATTTGATCTTACCTCTTGTCCTCCCTCTCGCTCGTCCCTCGTCCCTGTCCTTTCCTTCCTTCCCTTAGTTTAGGATTCCTGTGTGTGTATAGAGATTGAGTGTGCAGTCTGTGTCCGTCCATTGTGTATAGTTCCCATAACGTCTTTCTCACTTGTACTAACCACTCTCCCTGTCGGTGATTTAACACATTTACTCCATCTAAGCACTAACCCTCTTTCTGTCTCCCAGTTCTCGTTCCCCGTCGGTGTTGTTCCTCCCCCTCCGTTCACTCTAGGTTCCTCCTGGTTGCCGCCTCGTCCAGCACCTCACTTCCTCTGTCTGTCTCTTTTCTTATTAGCTTCTCCTTCTCCGCTGTTTTCCGTTCTCTGTGTTTATTCTATCTCCCCGGTTTCTTATTTTGTGGTTTGTGTTTTCTTTGTCTGTCTGCTCTGCTTGATACTCAGGTTCGTATCCCGTCCTTGTCATCAAGCCACGCTCGTGACATCTGCCGAGTACCACAGTGTTCCTGCTGCCGATTACCTCCACACTCACGTGCAACTCGGCTACCGCTGTTGTTTATTTAATAAACAAAGCTGTTATTCTGCATCCACGTCTCCCTAGTACTCTTTGAGACGGACTCATAACAGAATATTTCGCCACCATGGAGACGGCGGAACAACTGATTCAGCGGCTAATCCAACAGCTCAACGTCCAGGGTCAGGCGATCCAAACCATCGCCCAGCAGGTCCAGAGCCAGTGCGGCACCCGCACCTGTTCCTGTTACCACACAGCCCGCCACACTAATTCCTATCCCTAAACCACCACTATATTCAGGGGACCCTGAGAGCTGTGAGGAGTTTCTCCTAAAATTCTCGCTGTTCCTAACCAGCAGACCATCCATCCCGGACCGCAACGCCATAGCCCTCCTCATCTCCAGGCTCACCAGTGAGGCGTCTTCCTGGGCTACGGCCATCTGGCGAGCAAATGGCCCCGAGGTTTACGACCTCCAACGCTTTCTCTCGGCATTTTGAGGCATATTTCATCACCCTCGTCACAGCGTCTCGGCCGGGGACCGGCTGCGCCAGCTCAGCCAGGGGAGATGGAGCGTGGCGGAATACTCCCTCAAATTCGGGAATGCGGCTGAAATGACACCGCACTTATAGTTCAAGTTCAAGTTATTTATTTATATAGCGCTTTTTACAACAGTACATTGTCACAAAGCTGCTTTACAGAATGAAAAGCCTTTAAACCCCCAAAGAGCAAGCCGAAGCGACAGTGGCAAGAAAAAACTCCCTTTTATGTTGTTATTCAAGGAAGAAACCTTGGGAGGACCAAGACTCAGTGGGGGACTCATCCTCCTTGAGTGGCCAGGCAGCAACAACAATGTAGGACAGCCATGTACAGATATTAAACAAATGGAAAAACTAAAAACTGGAAAACTATATGTGAGTCCATTAAGGGGGCGTCCTGCAGGACCGCTAGTCCAATTAATAATCAGGTTCCATCCAGTGTTCATCGGCAGAGCCATGGATGAAGTTTTCCAGGAAGCCGGTCACACCTCAAAAGAAACAGACAAGGAAGGCAGTTAGAGCTAATAAAGCACGGCATTTAATTAATAACTAATTTATTGACACAGTGCAGTATGTGACTCCGGTATCACTGACTAGAGCAGCACAACTAAAAGAGGCAGATACTGCAGGCCCTACATAGATGAGATGGCGCCCCGGAACAGCATCATTTCAGTGCCACCCCCCCCCCCCCCCATTAATGATGAGGTGGGTGAAGCTGTGAAACGCCAGCATACACTGATCACAGATTACCCCCCAGCACAGCCAAGCCTGAGATCTACATCTTTATCTACAGGGGATTAATTAAACGCGAGATTAAATAAATGTGTCTTTAATTTATTCTTAAAGATTAATAGTGATTCAGAATCACGTTAATAGTGATTGTGATGACTTATCTCACAATTCAAAATCCAGTCTGCAACCTAATTTGCAGAAGGAGCTGATCTACCGTTCACTACATCTGAGTTTGGAGGAGATCATCGAATTAGCTATCCAGCTGGATTTCCATGTCATGCCTATTGCTCAACGCTCACTTCCCTGCCAGCCTCGCCAATTTCCCACAACCTCTGACCAGGAGGCCATGGAGATGGGACATACTCGGCTCACAGAAAGACAACGGAGAGAGCGGATACGACGCCGCCTGTGTCTTTACTGTGGAGAGGCTGGACATCAACGCATTGAGTGCCCCGTTAGGCCGGTGAGGTGAGCTGAGGCAGCAGGAGAAGATGGTCAAGGAGTCCCCTCGAAGCCCCAAGCCCCCTAAGGTGAGCACAATCCAGACCACCCTCAAACCCAGGTCTTACATTAACATCATGCTCTCTCACAAGTCTAATGTGTGCTCAGTAGCAGCGCTGATTGACTCGGGGTCGGAAGGGGACTTCATCGACAAGTAGCTGGTGCAGAAGCTCTGGGTTCCCATGGTTTCCCTCAAGGCTCCACAGAACATCTCTGGAGTCAATGGCAAGAACGTGGGGAGCATCACCCATCGCACTGTCCCCATTTCTACGCCTAGGGATTCTCCACAAAGAGAGGCGGAGCTTCTTTGTCATGACCGCCACCATCTCGTCCGTCATCCTGGGTGTCAACTGTAGCTGCGAGACCACAATCCCTCGATGACCTGG
Source organism: Corydoras maculifer (assembly GCA_019802435.1). NCBI lineage: Eukaryota > Metazoa > Chordata > Actinopteri > Siluriformes > Callichthyidae > Corydoras > Corydoras maculifer. The sequence continues at coordinate 84,448 of JAFMOD010001076.1, read as the reverse complement.
GACCCCTGGATATCCTGGCCTGGTCACCGCGCTGCCACACCCGTTGTCTGACACCGCCCACCAAGGTCCAAGTGGCAGCTACCAAATCCCTCTCTGAGACTCTACCTGCCGTCCCTGAGTATCGGGAACTCACCACGGTGTTCAGCAAAGGTCACGTGAATGCCCCCACACCGTGAATATGATTGCGCCATCGAGCTCCTGCCTGGCGCCAAATTCCAGCGATCTACGCCCTATCCGTTCTCCGTCAAGGAAACGGTGATATTGGAAGAGTACATGCCCTTGCGCAGGGATTCATCCGCCCTTTCAAGTCCCTGGTCAGCTCCAGCTTCTTCTTCGTTCCTAAGAAGGATGGCACTCTCTGCCCTTTCATTGCCTATCAGGAACTCAATAAAATCTCTAAGAGGTACACATACCCTCTTCCACTCATTCCATCGGCATTGGAACAACTCCGGAATGCCAAGACCTTCACAAAGCTTGACCTCCGCAATGCCTACAACCTGGTGATGATCAAGGAGTGATCACGAGTGGAAGATTGCTTTTAGCACCATAGCGTGTCATTATGAATACCTCGTCATGCCTTTCGGGCTGACCAACGCCCCTTCAGTCTTTCAATGTCTGGTAAACAACGTTTTGAGGGAGTTCCTGGGGAGATGTGCAGTCGTCTACTTGGACGGCATCCTTCTCTACACTTCCGATCCCCAGTCCCACGTCAACAACACCAGAGGAATCCTTGAACGGCTACTGGAACATGGGCTGTACGTCAAGGCGGAGAAGTGCGAGTTCGACCTGAAAGAAATTGCTTTTTTGGGATACAAAATTAGCAACCACGGCATCCAGATGGACGCCAGCAAAGTCAAAGTAGTGCTGGAATGGAAGACGCCCAGCACCATCAAGGAAATACAAAGTTTCCTCGGGTTTGCTAACTTTTTTCGTAGATTTATACGATCATTCAGCCAAACCATACTTCCTCTCACCAGTTTACTAAGGGGTAAACCCAAGAAATTGGCGTGGTCGGAGAACGGCAAATCAGCGTTTGGGAGACTTAAAAAGAGACTTAAAAAGGCGTTCACCACGGCCCCAGAGTCTCCATTCGTCGTCGTGGTTGACGCTTCCTCTCTGGGTGTCGGCGGCATCCTATCTCAACGGCAGAGTGAGCCTCCTAGATTACATCCAATCGCGTACTTCTCGCGCAAACTCGCGTACTTCTCGCGCAAACTAACGCCGGCTGAACAGAACTACCACGTGGGAGACCGAAAACTCCTCGCCATAAAGCTCGCGTTTAAGGACTGGCGGCACTGTCTCATGGGTTCGAAGTTCCCCGTACAAGTCATCACGGACCACCACAATCTGGAGTTTCTGAAATCCGTGCGTCGCCTCAACGCTCGACAAGCCCGGTGGTCACTATTCTTCAATAGATTTGACTTTACCATCACTTACCAGCCTGGCAAGGAGAAAGCCAAGGTGGAAATCTTCTCCTGAATGTTTGAGGACCAGGATAAGGCAGAACCCCCTGTTAAATCTATTCTGCCGCCCAGTGTATTCGCGCAAACCATCTCCTGGGAGCTGGACAGCGAGATCCAAGAGATGAACAAGAGGGAACCCCCGCCCAATAGGTCTAAGATCCCCCCCAACAAGACCTACGTCCCCTCACAGTTCCGGCAGCAGCTCATTTCTTGGGCCCACACTAACACCAGTTCAGGTCATCCAGGGGTGGAACGCACGATGGAGAAGATCAGGCAGAAGTACTGGTGGCCCGCCATGCGGGCCGATGTCAACAAGGACATCGCCTCGTGCTCCACCTGTGTGGCCTCCAAGTCCCCCAATCAACTGCCTGCAGGGAAACTCAAGCCTTTACCAGTTCCACACCGCCCCTGGAGCCACATTGCGATCGACTTTGTCACCGACCTCCCCTTCTCCGAGGGTAACACCACCATCCTTTCAGTGGTGGATCGAATCTCTAAAGGGGTGAAATTCATCGCCCTTCCCGCACTGTCCTCAGCATTTCAGACTGCCGAAACCCTGTTCCACAAGGTCTTTCGCCACTTTGGCCTACCTGAAGACATCGTCTCAGACAGAGGTCCCCAATTCACCTCGGCCGTCTGGGAGGCGTTTATCAAGAAGTTGGAGGCCTCAATCAGCCTCACTTCAAGGTACCACCCGGAGAGTAACGGGCAGTGCGAGTGGACAAACCAAGAACTTTTTGGTTTTGAAAAATTCCTCCAAACGTACTGTCAGCGCAATCAACATGACTGGGCCACGTTCCTCCCATGGGCCGAAATTGCCCAAAACTCCTTGAGAAGTTCCAGCACGGGAATCACTCTGTTCCAATGCGTCCTTGGCTTCCAACCCCCCTTTGCCCCTTGGGATCCCACTCCTTCCAACGCCCCGGCAGTAGATGAATGGTTCCAGAAGAGCGAGGATGTATGGGAAACCATCCATCAGCGGATTACTTAAAGCAACGCCGGTCTAAATGCTTCGCTGACCGCAGAAGGAGTGAGGGTCCCAACTACCAGATTGGGGACAAAGTATGGCTATCCACCAAAGACCTTCGCATTCCGGGCAGCAAGAAACTTAATGCCCGGTTCATCGGACCCTACCCTATTATCAAAAAAGTCAATGACGTGACGTTTACCCTCCAGCTTCCTCCCCAAATTAGAATTTCCCTATCATTCCACGTCTCTCTCCTCAAACCCTTCACCCCCGGCCCCCTTGACTCCCAACCTTCCAGCAACTTTTCCAAGAACTTCCCCACGACCGTCCCCTGTACACTATCGACAAAATCATTGACTCACGCAGGACTGACTCCGGACTTGAGTACCTTGTTGACTGGGAGGGTTACGGCGCTGAGGAGAGATCCTGGATGAAAAGGACTGACATTCTGGACAAGGACTGACCACCGTCCCTTCCGGCCCCTGACGTACCTCCTCCCCCGCCCCGTCTCCTCCCGACAAGACTACCCATCCCAGTAGAGTCACTCGTAGCTCTCTGTCCTGTCCTCCCCGAACCACTTCCACGAGGCCATCTGCTGTGTCCCCGTTGATGCCCCCATGACGACCTCTTCGGGGGGGACCTATGTTAGAAATCACAGCGCTGTGATGCGTTCCCCTAGCCCCGCCTTCTAGGCAGCGCGCGCTCTCCGTGCACCAGGTGAGGTTCATTATTTCTAGTTTCTTCCCTATACTATTTAAGACTTCCTGTTTCGCTGCTCGAGTGCGAAGTATTGATCGTTTTGCGACATACAGAGCGTTATCCCTGTGATATCTCCTGCCGATAGCCTTCCTTGCTTACTTCTTCGTTTGTCTCCGTTGGGTGAGTGTGCGTTCGATTGTGTTTAGCGTTAGCGTGTTTCTCCGTTTATTCCCCGTTTAAACTTACCTCTTGTCCTCCCTCTCGCTCGTCCCTCGTCCCTATCCTTTCCCTCCTTCCCTTAGTTTAGGATTCCTGTGTGTGTGTGTAGAGATTTAGTGTGCAGTCCGTGTCCGTCCATTGTGTATAGTTCCCGTAACGTCTTTCTCACTTTGTGTACTAACCACTCCCCCTGTCAGTGATTTAAACATTTACTCCATCTAAGCACTAACCCTCTTTCTGTCTCCCAGTTCTCGTCCCCCGTCGGTGTTCTTCCTCCCCCTCCGTTCACTCTAGGTTCCTCCTGATTGCCGCCTCGTCCAGCACCTCACTTCCTCTGTCTGTCTCTTTTCTTATTAGCTTCTCCTTTTCCGCTGTTTTCCGTTCTCTGTGTTTATTCTATCTCCCCGGTTTCTTATTTTGTGGTTTGTGTTTTCTTTGTCTGTCTGCTCTGCTTGATACCCAGGTTCGTATCCCGTCCTTGTCATCAAGCCACGCTCGTGACATCTGCCGAGTACCACAGTGTTCCTGCTGCAGATTACCTCGACACTAACGTGCTACTCGGCTGCCGCTGTTGTTTATTTAATAAACAAAGCTGTTATTCTGCATCCATGTCTCCCTAGTACTCTTTCAGTCAGACTCGTAAAACTGCTAAAGGACTAAATGTAAATATAAATGTTCAATGATGAGACCCTATTCCTGACTGTTAAATTTCATTATTATTTAAATATTAATAAACATTATTAAACATCTTAAACATGATGATTCAGCTGCTTGAATGATTTGATATTGGTGCATAGGTGCATACAATATTAAATCTTGGCTTTTTTAAATAATCGTTTAAATATCACACTTTAGATTCATAGAGAAATAAATTACATTACAATACAAAAGTTTATTTTTTTAATTCTCTTTTACATTTAAGGCTAACTTTAATTTTTTAAGTGACTTTAAACTGGTAATTGTTGATTACACCATCAACTCTCAAATGGTGGGTTGTGGAAAGCTTGTAAAAATAAAAATATGTAATAATCAGATTTTTTACTCATCTTTTAACTTGATAGAAAAGAGACAGAGGTATCGCCATAGTAACCACCGTTCGTTTGCTGGTTCCTCTTCTTTTTAAATTTGTGATGTTCAGAAGCAAGATGGCAAAACGCAAATATAATTTTCTCAGTTTCTTAAAATATGTAAGTATCTTGTATAGTAGACACAAGATACTTGGCAAACAGAAGGAAAACCTGACAGTCCTTATATAATATGTGCTAATTGGGAGCTCCTGGGCTGAAAAGAATCAGTAACTTGGTGAGTCTGATTTAGGAAGTGAAACATTGGTAGGAAGCTGCCAAGCTTGAACACTACAGTAACATTCCAAAGTAGTTTAACAATGTTACTTAAAAAGTTTTTTTTTCCTATTAAGTCAGAATTATATTTAGCCAAAACTGCTTTTAGTTCACATTTTTACTTAGCAATACTCTCCTTCCATGCAATACTTATTTTAATAATTTAGTTTATTAATTAATGCTCCATTAATGCTCCATAGTCCTAGTAGTGGGCGGCACGGTGGCATAGAGATTAGTGCTTTCGGCTTTCAATACTGGCTAGGTTTGAATCCTGATCTGTGTCCCCATGGATTTTCTGCATTTTTTAAAGTTTCCTGTCACTTCCCTAAAACAGGGAATCAATGTAAATTGCCCCTATGTAATGTGTGTGTGTGAGTAAAAATATTGCCAGGGATTGACTGGCGCCTTGTCCAGCGCCCTGCCCAGCGCCCAAACATTTACCCCTGGATGAGGGGCATTAAGCAGAAGATAAGTAATTAGATAAGATGAGGTCCTAGTAGTTTGTCTTAAATAGCATTTGATAATTGTACCACCAAACAAGTCTTTTACCTTTAACTCTTTTGCGTTTAAATAAAGCAACACTCTCCAAAATTGTATAATATATTTATGTTCAAGGTGATCAGCTTTACTCTTGTGTTTTAATGTCCCTGATGCTGTTTTTAAGATCACGTCCTTCATAAAGTTGTCCATAATTCATCAAGATCAAACATTATCAGATATAACTGACCAGAGTCCTCTGCTTATTGGTTTTTAGACAGTTTTGATCTCTTACAAATATATTCTCGACATGTAATAACTACAAATGAACATCTCCTTCTCAGTTTAATCCTCTACTAGGGTCATGGAGGGATGGTGGGGTTCTCCTTGCCAATAAATTGAAGAACTTTTTGGGCAGATCAAACTCAAGACAGGGCCCAATTCTATCGCTAGGCATTACCTCATTCCTAAAGAAACACACACACAAACTACACAAGTGCAATGTAGAGCAGCCAATTCACGTTGAATCTATGCTTTTGGACTGTGCGAGGAAACCAGAGAACCCAGAGAAAACCCATGCGGCAATAGGGAGAACATCGAAACTTCAGGATTCAAACTTGGATCCAACGGACGTGCTAACCACTAATCCTCCACTACACTAATCTCCCACTACAAATATTAACTTGCTTTAATAAAAACATTAAATACAAACGGTGCACAAATACATTTATGAAATAACCCACAAAAGTGCTGTAACTGTTTTTTTTTATGTTGTCATTTAGCATAACATGAATAAAGTAAATAAAATTGTCCTATTGTTTCATTTCTTTTTAAAAAAAGAAATTCTCACAGTCCAATTTACGTAGCAGAAACTCTGTTTTTTTCATTTCAAGCTTTCCACCTAATCAAAATAGACAAGGACATATGCTGCCTTATTTAAGTATGTACGATGTTTGTGTGGACTCTTGTCTGGCTATGACTTCATGCATTATTCATATTAAGTTTTGCATAAGCATTTTGCCCATCATCCTTGTCACTAAACATGGTCAACATTATGAAATTAGCTTACCATCAGCACGGCTTCACACAGTGGTCACAACTGGCTAGTTAGTAAGGACATGACATCTTCGGGGGACAAGTAGCAAATGCCACTTCAGTGACCCATAAAGTTTAAAAACAAGTGAACACTGACAATACAAGTGACAGCCGATTCTGATACATTGCTGGGACAGAGAACCTATATTGTATCTGTTTTTTTTCCACAAAGATCCTAAAACAAATCTCTTATATATTGAAAGTATAGAAAATGAAAATACTTGTTGCTAATTATGGACACAATATAAAGGTTGCTGCAAACTATGAAGTAATCTAAATCTGAATGTTTAAATGCATGCGTTCATTCTGAATCAAATCCTAGTAAAATATGAATAGGCCTATGCCAGTCTTTTGAACCTTTCAAACATTAACTGTGTTGTGGCGAATTTTAAAATGAGGACTACAACAGACTGAATTAAGAATAGAAGCAAGGATCAGTGTACATGCAACACGGGTTGTATGCTCGCAGATGAAAACACATATTCATATACTTGTCATGCCCCATGTCACAGTTTTAAAAAGCATTTATAATAATAAAGGATGCTTTCAAACTATTTTCCTTCCATGATTACATATTATTATTCTTACTTTGCACACACAGACAAAATAACAAGCATGGAAAATGAAATAATAAGCATTAATAAAAAAAATTCACCTTAACAAACTTTTTAATTAGTGTCATTAGAGTCAGAATTGCTCCTAACACTAATCACACCAAAAGTGTAGGAAACATATAAATATCCTCTATATTTTGGCTAAAAAACAATTGTAAGTGAAACATTTGTTTCTTATTTTCATATCAAAAACCTATTTAAAAGGAGGTGGCTTGTGAATCCACGTTATAAATGTATTTATCCAAATTTCTATCCAGCCATCCATTCTAAAGATCCATCCATTTCATAAAGTTGACCTTTTAATACCATGTTTATACTGTGGCTTAAATAATTACTTACCTAAGTTGGCTAAGAAACACTCTATAAGGATGCATATGTATTATAATATATAATATTATCTCATCTTATTATCTTCTGCTTAAAAGTCCCCATGCCTTATCTAGGACAAAATGTTTCGACGCTATGCAGATACACCCAGGACAGGATCTCAATCCATCACTAGGCAAAAACTCACTCATACAAACACAATTCATAGGGGCAATTTAGATTGTGGAAGAAAACCAGAGAACACGGAGAAAACACACGCGGACACGGGGAGAACATGGAAATTCCACCTAGATCAGGATTCAAATCTGGATCACCAACTCTGAGAGACGGGTGTACCAACCACTAAGTTACCGTGCCACTGGTATCATTGTCATCATTGTAGGCACAATGTTAGGCACAATGTAGAAGGGTTATTTAAAAGAAATAAATATTTAAAAAAGCAACTTAGCACATTGATACAAATGTGAAGCAGTCAGAGGTGTACATTATTGTCAAAAATGTCACAAATGAACATCTTAGTCAATTAGATTTAACGGGCAGAATTACCTGTTTAATTATGAAATAATATTTTAAATATTTTACATATATATATTACATGGTTAATTACTGACTAAATGATTTTTCTATTTTAAACAGATTAAATAATAATAGGAATTATTATTCGCTTTTAGAAAAATAAAAGCTTGGTACAAAATAATGTTAATTTCATGGTATTGTCCTGTTAGGACATCAACTTGACTGTGCACTATTTAGATAAAAGAAACAAAATGTTTACAAAAAATAAAGTAAAAGACTTATCTCAGCAAATAAATGTATTAAGCAATACCAGACTCCATCAAGAGCATATTCCATAACTATTCAAATTGTCCTTCGTATCACAGGAATTGCTTAATTTTATCAAGTGTCCTTCACCCACCCCCTTAAGTTTTCTGACACTGATTGGGCTTAATGAGTGGTTCACTGTCACTGCTGATCTCTTACAGCACTGCACTGGCAAACCGGCCAGCTATGTATAACTTGAAGGAGATTCCGCTCTCACCGTCTCCCTTCCAATAAAGATAATACAACCCTTCAAACAATTATTCATATACATAGACAGTCCTAATCACTAGTAGCCCCTTATGAATTATAAAACTATTGTAAAAATGGCTTAGTATAAATAATTAAATAAAGTTTATTTTTCATTAAGATATTAGATATAGTCTATTTAGCCTTATCATCAGATTTATTAACAGGTCAGTTGAAACATTTAATCATAGATTTATATATATGCAAAGTGCATCCTAATGTAGTAAATAATTATTTTTTAAATAAAATTGGGATAAACAATGTAATATCTGGTTACATATTGAATAAACATATTATAATAAAAAGGCATATAGAAAAATGCATAAGCAATATAAATTGGAAAGCTCAAGCAATCATATTATGAAAGTCAAACTGTATGGTCAGGGTGTGGAGTGTAATGCTGATGAGCACTTGCGACACATCTTCAAGAACCAGCCTTCACCCCGGATTCCTGTTGAGCACCCTCTTGGAAAATGACACAAAGGTTTACTAAACATCATTGTGGTACCAATTATAGTTAATATACATCAAATGGATTGAAAAGAGGCTAAGGAACAGCCTGATCACTCCAATAATGCCAACTGTCAGTCTGTTAGCCACTGAGCAGGCCTGCTCAAATAATTAGTCTACGCTCTGTGAATGAAACAATATGAAAATAGCCAAAATGACATCCAAAATATGGGCTTTGGTTCAGATTGGCTGAAGACCAGCAGTTACATGAGCCTAGGAACATGGAAATGTCTTCAAACATGAGGCAAGTAGCAGTGAAAGACGTATGGTGTGCCAGATTTGTTTAATAGTCACACAGTATGTATATATTGTGTTAAAGGCAGCAATGATCAAAGCAGTTATGTAAAATCACATAGGCTGTATTCATTAGGCTCTGTGTCTGTTACCTTGTTGTATTTATTTAAAACAGCTTTTTGTGGGGAAAATTATATTAATATAAATACAAAATGACATGGGTGCTCATGTAATATACATGCATACAGTACATTCACTAGCTAGTGACACCAGTTTCACTAGTAACAATTTCTATGAATCTGATATTATTAATGCAATATAAACACATTCATTAAGCTTCACATAAATAATCATAATGTGTAATTTAACACTTGTCAAAAGTCTCAAAAAAAGCCTCAAAAGCTTGTCAAAAGCCTCTTCTCATTAGAAAATATGCATTATAGCTCAATGTCTCAATGTATTAACTCATTGAGAGTGTAATGAAGCTTTATGTTGTTAACAAAAATGTCATTCCTAAAAATCATTCCATAAGTGCTTATAAAGGCTAATGGAAACTTATAAAATGTCTTTACAGGCATCAATAAAGTGTTATAATGTATTACCTTGAAGGAGAATTATTACATGAAGGAGACCTTATCAAGCACCTTGAAGTCAATTCAAGTAATTTATTCATATATTGCTTTTTACAATAGTACATTGTCACAAAAAAGATTTACAGTATTGTATGCCTAAAGCCCCAAAGCGCAGGTTGAGGTGACAGTGGCAAGACAAATCTCCCTGTTATGTTGTTTGTTTTTTTTTTTTACAACGAAACCTTGTGAGGACCAAGGCTCAGTGGGGGACTAATCCTCCTTGAGCTTTTGTCTTATTTAAGAAATGCTCTTTACAGACTAGGTTAAAGTTGTCTAAAAAACTAAATTTTCAAAGTTTATAATGCATTATGTCACTTTCTATGGCCTCATGTCATATTGTTATAACACCTTATGAGAGTCTGCAGTGTCCTGTACAATGCTGTAGTCCTGCAGTGATGATTGCCGCCTGGCGATTCCACCTCACCGAGGAGCTAATTCTCACTCCGTGGCGTTCACCACTGCAAAATAGTGGAACGATCTTCCCAACTCTATCCGTAAGGTAGAATCACTAAGCAGTTTTAAGAAACTAATAAAGATGCATCTTTTTAACAAATACCCGTTGTAAAAAAAATAAAAGGGGGGAGGAGGGGGGCGGAGTATCAAATATCAATCAGGTTTGATGATTTTACAGTATATTTGGTTTTCTTCATAACTTCTGACTTGTAATGTTCTCATTTGTAAATTGCTTTGGATAAAAGCGTCTGCTAAACGACTAAATGTAAATGTAAATATAATATATACTTTAACCACTGACATACAGATTTACAGTGATACAAATGTCATTAGTGAGCACACACGCAAGTGCGCAACATGATTCTATTTCATTTTGACATTTAGCTTTTTAAAACATTTATTTTTTAATGAATGTTCTGTTCAAATTCTAGTTTTGTTACAGTTCTGTTTGATTGCTTATTATACTATAGCTAATATGTATGTATTTTATGGCAGCATGGTGGCTTATTATATTATAGCTAATATGTATGTATTTTATGGTGGTATGGTGGCTTAGTGGTTAGCACGTTCGCCTCTCAGCACTAGGGATTCCCGGTTCGAATCCACATCCGGGTGGAGTTTCCATGTTCTCTCCGTGTCCGCGTGGGTTTCCTACGGGTTCTCCAGTTTCCTCCCACAGTCCAAAAACATGGATCAAGTTAATTGAGTTCTCCAAATTGCCCCATATAGAGTTTGTTTGTGTGAGTGTGTGTGTGCCCAGCGATAGATTGGCACCCTGTCCTGGGTGTATCTGCCCAGCGCCTGAAACGTTCTCCACTGGATTGGCATGGGGAACCCCACCGCGAACCTAATAGAGGATAAAGTGGAAGATAATGAATGAATGAATGTATTTTGAAAAAAATGAGCTGAAAGAAATGGCAACAACACTCTATTGTTCATAACAGCTCTGAGCCAAAAGAATAAAAAAGATATACAGTGTTGAGGTATGATATATAATGATGAATAATGATGTATAATGACAATGACATATAATGACGTATAAATAGGAAAGCAGAGTGAAATAGCTAAATAAGGAAAAGTATGTGCAGGTGCCAGTACTCCGGAATTGGAGCACATGACTGCTCAGAGAAAGGAAGTAGAGTGAAGTGAGAATGTCAGTGTCACAGTGAGCAGGTGTGAGATTCTTATCGCGCGTTAAAATTATGATTTATTATTATTCCTGATATTTGAGTATGCTTCTCTTTATATAGTATTTGAAATAATGACAATGTTTCATTGTTTTATAATTCCCAATTTATTTAATATATATGTATATAGTATATAAAAAAAATACTGACATTTTTTAAAATATACATCAAAATATATTTATATATTTATATACGCCCAGCGATAGATTGGCGCCCTGTCCTGCCCAGCACCCGAAACGTTCTCCCCTGGATGGGCATGGAGAACCCCCCCCGCAACCCTAATATAGGATAAAGCGGAAGATAATGAATAAATGAATATTTATATACACTTAATGGCCATTTTATAAGGTAGGTTTGCTTCAGTTCTACAATTAATGTCTGTTTATTTGGTTCCACTGATCATATAGATGACTTTGTAGTTTTACAATTACAGACTGCCGTCCATTTATTTCTCTACGTATTTTGTTAATCTGCTCTTATGCTCTTATAGGTATTAAGTTGGAGGATGAGGTTCCGTTGTGTTAGGTGGATTTTGGGTGGATCATTACACTGAGTATGACAGTATGTGTGAATTAGGCATAGTGTATTGCTAAAATTTTAAAATGCTGTCTACTGAGGTAGTCAGAATCCAGATAATTTATTTTGGAAAGTGCATATATATATAT
>JAFMOD010001076.1:34598-47065 GCA_019802435.1 Corydoras maculifer | reverse complement strand
TTATTTATTATTCTATTTATTCATTTCTTTCAGTAGCTTGTTATTGGTGGGATCAACAGTGAATAAAACTGGTTATTAAGTTAAAAATTATGATGCCCACTGATTTAGAAGGAATATATTAATTTTATTGTCATTTTAAATTAGTCTAATATTTGCAAAAGACCTATTTCTGTTGGTCACTGCATGACTACAAATAAAGTTCTATAAAGTAATAGTTGGTTAAGTTTGTTGTATTTTGTATTAACTGGAGTCTCAGTGCTTTAAACATAACATGTTTTTAATTATTAGTAATAATTATTTTGAAAACACCTAGCAGTTAATATTGGATAAACCTTAATGCTGTTGATGTAATTTGTCAGGCTATGATAGTGTTTTTCAATGGATTGTTCTACAACATTAAAATGAATGAAGATGTCAGCAGAAACAGCTGCAAACATTTGTTTCCTGTCTAGGTGTTGCCAACTACATCACATTTTTAAACCACACTACACAATGTTGTATCTATTTGTAATGTAATATATTTTAAATTCACAAGTCATTTAGAGTCTATTCTTACATATGTAAAACAAGAACTTGCGAACATAAGTATCATCAAATCATGTAATCTAATAAAAAAAACTAATATATCTGACCTTTACAAAAAAACAAGGTTCAGGAGATATGTCTTTTACTTTTTTAAAAACATAAACTATGAAACTCATTGACATGCTCTTAGATGGCACTAAGACCACTGTGATAACCTAAATGGTAACTAAAACACAAAGAGAGACTCAAGTAAAATAATACATCAAAGAAGTATTTTTCCGAATACACCGGGATACATTAATAAATTAATTCATTTATTCATTATCTTCAGCTTAATTCAATCACATACTAGGGTCAAAGGGGGTTCCCTATGCCGATCCAGGGGAGAACACACATACACACACACACACACACACACACACACACACACTAGATGGGGCAATTTTTAGCATTCAATTTACGTTGAATTAATGTTTTTGTACTGTCCTGGGAGGCCATACTGACATCCTGTAAAGAAATTCAAGCAGAAACTCTCAACTATCCATGTTGAATGGATGAAAGAATTGAAGGTGATATCAAAGAAGGTGTCACGTGCTGCATGAACCTAATGAACCTTGAATGGTTTCATACTTTTAAAATTTTAATGAAAGCAAAAAAGAAGTGATGATGTTTGCTCAGTGGTTTATGTGAAACCTCCCATGTTGACTCGGGCCCGCTCACAGAGTATGAGAAGTCAACAGTTTCCAACCTGGGTTTTTTAATGGATAGTCATTTTAAACTGGGGGATCAGATCGGTGCAGTAGTGAGGTCCTTCTTTTATAAATTAAGGCAAGTGATAAAGGTTTAATGTATTTAAGCACATCAGCATTTCGAAACAGTGATCCGTGTCTAGGCTGGATTATTGTAATTCACTTTACCTTGGAGTCAGCCAGTCCTCCCTCAAACGCCTTCAGTTGGTGCAGAATGATCCTGCCCGACTTCTAACAGGTGTCACGTAAGAGGGAGCACCACTGGCTGCCCCTTGCATTTTAGAGTTTTTCATTTGTTTTTAAAAGGACTTACCCTGTCTTACCTTTCTGAGCTTCTCTATCTGCATGTGCCTGCACAGTGCCTCAGGTCAGCTGATCATCTGCTCCTGGAGGTACCAAGGTCTCAAGCTCAGAGGGGATTGAAAATTCTCAAGTAGGGCTCCTAAACTTTAGAACAACCTACCCCAATATATTAAAAATGCCTCTTCACTGTCCACTTTTAAATCTAGTCTTAAAACCCTTTTTTTCTCTAGCTTTTAATACAACTTGATTTCACTTTTGAACTATTGGTTTTCATGGTTTTATTTGTTTAAATTTTTAATGGTTATATTGTTCTATTGGTATATTGTGTTCCTGTATACTTGTTTTAAGATTTTTGTTGCACGTTGCTGCAGTCTTTGTTGTGCTTCATAAATAAAATTGAGTTGGGTTGAGTTGTCTCAGATCTGCTTTTTTTGAAGAATCAGCAGCTCTCCATCCATAATACTGCCAGAGCAATGATGATTACTGGACAGAACCTGGGTTTCTATTGGACTAGCGGCTTTGCAGTCCTCCCAGGATGGCCTCACTGAATTGATTCAGTTTTACTAACTTTGGAAAATAGACTTTTGATCATTACACAATCTGTACATTGTACATTCTTCACTGTTGATGCTGCTGGTTGCTCAATGAGGATGAGTCGCCAACTGAGCATTGGTCCTTCCATATATTCCATATAAACCAACTATTACAGGGAATTATTTTTTTTTGCCTTTTTCATTTCAGCTTGCTCTTTAGGGGTTCTGACTTGGAACACTGTAAAACTCATTTGGTGGTCTATTGTAAACGGTGCTATATAAATAAATAAGTTCAAGTTCAAGTAATTTATTTATATAGCGCTTTTTACAACAGTAAATTGTCACAAAGCAGCTTTACAGAATGAAAAGCCTTTAAACCCCCAAAAAGCAAGCCGAAGCGACAGTGGCAAGAAAAAACTCCCTGTTATGTTGTTATTTAAGGAAGAAACCTTGGGAGGACCAGACTCAGTGGGGGACTCATACTCCTTGAGCGGCCAGGCAGCAACAACAGTGTAGGACAACCATGTACAGATATTTAACAAATGGAAAAACTCTAACACCTGGAAAACTATATGTGAGTCCATTAAGGGGGTCCTGCATGACCGCCAGTCCAATTAATATTCAGGTTCCATCCAGTATTTGTCGGCAGAGCCATGGATGAAGATCTGACTACACCTCTAGGAAGCCAGTCACATCTCAAAAGAAACAGATAAGGAAGGCAGTTAGAGTTAATAATAAAGCACAGCATTGAATTAATTATTAATTGATTGACTCAGTGCAGCATGTGACTCCGGCATCACTGACTAGAGCAGCATAACTAAAAGAGGCAGATACTGCAGGCTGTACATAGTTGAGACGGCTCCCCGGAACAGCATGATTTCAGCGCCACAGCCGCCCCCCCCCCCCCCCCATTAATGATGAGAATGTGGGTGAAGAGGTAAAACGCCGGCATATACTGATCGCAGATTACCACCACAACACAGGCAAGCCTGAGATCTACATCTTTATCTACAGGGGATTAATTAAACGCAGGATTAAATAAATGTGTTTTTAATTTATTTTTAAAGATTAATAGTGATTCAGAAACACGAACAGTAACTGGAAGGCTATTCCAAAGTTGAGGAGAATGCTCTTCCACCAGCAATAATTTTATTTATTCTAGGAGCTAATAATAAACCAGCACCTTGAGATCAGAGCTTGCGTGTTGGCTTGTACAATGGAAAAAGCTGACTCAGATACTGTGGAGCCTGATTATGTAGAATTTTATGTTATCGATAAAATTTTGTACTCAGTATTAAACTTAACTGGTAGCCAGTGCAAGTTTGATAACACAGGACTGATATGATCAAACTTTCTGGTTTTAGTTAAAACTTTAGCTGCAGCATTTTTCACAAGTTGTAATTTCTGTAATGATTATTAGAACATCCTGTCAAAAGTTAATTACAATAATCTAAATTTGAGGTAATAAAAGCATGAATTATTTTTTCTGCATCTTAGAGGGAGAGGATATTCCGTAGCTTTGAAATGTTACGAAGGTGAAATAATGCAATTCTAGTAATATTGCTAATGTGCTTTGTAAAGGAGAGATCTGAAGCAATAATGACACCGAGATTATTTACAGATGAACTGGGTCTAATTAAAGAGTTATCAAGGTTTAAGATAGTGTTAGAAGCTTTGTTAATTTTGTCCTTGGGTCCAACAATAAGAAACTCTGTTTTATCAGAATTTAGCAGCAGGAAGTTTTTTGACATCCATATTTTAATATCTTGGATGCAATCCTCGAGCTTACTGACAGAACAAACATCATTAGGGTTAGCTGAAATATATAACTGTGTATCATCTGTATAAGAGTGGAAACTGATTTCATGTTTACGAATAATTGATCCCAATGGAAGCATAAATAACGTAAATAGGAGTGGACCCTTGTGGAACACCATATTTAACTTTAGCAAGATCAGAACATTGGTTGTTAACACAAGTGAATTGATATCGATCTTTCAGGTAGGATTTAAACCTCTGGAGTGCAGATCCTGTAATGCCCACAGTGTTTTCAAATCTATCAACTAAGATGTTATGGTCCATAGTGTCAAAGGCTGCACTAAGATCTAATAATACAAGGAAAGAGATTTGTTGCAGTTGTGACAGTACCCCCCCTCCCAGGAGGGTGAGGTAAGGGAGTATAAGAAAGAGACTTACCTCGACGACGCGGCCGACCACGGCCACGGGGGGCAGGCTTCTCGGGATGACTAGCATGAAAATCATTAATGAGTTGGGGATCCAATATGTCCAACTGCGTTCCTCGGGACCAAACTCCTCCCAATCAACCAAGTACTGAATAGAGGAACCACGTCGACGAGAATCCAGCAGTCCAGAGTGGACACCGTGAATACATCTGGAAATGATGCAGGCTGGGTGACAGTACCTTCTTGCAGGGCTGAATCCAGAGGACCAGTAACAAAAGGTTTAAGTAGGGATGTGTGGAAGACTGGATGAACCCGATACTGAGGAGGTAGTTCCAATCGATATGATACCGGGTTAATCCGACGTAGTACCTTAAAAGGGCCAAGAAATCTGGGCAAAAGCTTGTGAGAACCTGAACGGCAACGAAAATCACGGGAGTTGAGCCAAACTAAGTCCCCTGGAGAATAAAACGGGGCCTGACTACGACGTCGAGCTGCAAAGGCAGACCTCGTCGATACATGCAAAGGCAGACCTCGCAAGACCTCGTCGATACATTGATGGACCTGGGACCATATCCTCTTACTACGCTTAAACCATGCATCAACAATGGGTGAATTGGAGGATTCTGGATCCCATAACGCAAACGGTGGTTGGAATCCCAACACACACTGAAATGGGGTCAGCCAGGTAGCGGAATGACGAAGGGAATTCTGTGCGATCTCAGCCCAAGGAAGGAAACGTGCCCAATCCGAAGTGTTGTTACGAGCAAAGATATGAATAAACTTCCCCAGCTCTTGATTAGCTCTCTCGTACAATCCATTACTCTCAGGGTGACAAAATCCCAATGTATGGAATTCAGGAAACATCTCGCGGGAAGAATAGACGTCTCCTCCATAGACCCGCTACCAATACCCGGATGTAGGCGGGAAAGGGCATCTGCTTGGAGGTTATGATGACCTGGTCGATAAGAGATGGTGAAATGAAAATTGTTAAAAAACAGTGACCAGTGAGACTGGCGAGCATTAAGGGGTTTGGCCCCCTTAAGATATTCCAGATTCTTGTGATCAGTTATAACCACAAAGGGGTGGCTGGATCCCATTAACCAATGCCACCATTCTTCCAACGCAATCGTAATAGCCAGCAACTCCCTGTCCTCAATGCTATAGTTCAAGTTCAAGTTATTTATTTATATGGCACTTTTTACAACAGTACATTGTCACAAAGCAGCTTTACAGAATGAAAAGCCTTTAAACCCCCAAAGAGCAAGCCGAAGCGACAGTGGCAAGAAAAAACTCCCTTTTATGTTGTTATTCAAGGAAGAAACCTTTTTTAAAAAATCCTATAAGACTTCATTAATAAATGCCTGGAAAATACCAGGAGCATGACCAGGTACTCATACTGCCCAGAAGAGGTAACAAAAGCAGTCTTTCACTCATCGCCCTCTCGAATACATATCAAATTATAAGCATTTCGAAGGTCCAATTTAGAAAAAACAGTGGCTCCCTTTAACCTTTCTAACGCTGAGGGAACTAATGGCAGAGGGTAAGCCAACCTGCGGGTAGCCTGATGAAGCACCCGATAGTCAATACATGGCCTCAACGAAGAATCCTTCTTGGGTACGAAAAAAAATCCAGACGCAACCGGAGATTTGGAATGCCGAATAATAACCTGTTGAAGCGATTCCTCGATATATTCATGCATAGCCCTACTCTCAGCTTCAGTTAAGGGGTATGGGCTTACACGAGGTAGTTTGGCCCCCTCAATAAGATCAATGGCACAATCTGACACACGGTGAGGAGGAAGCGTGGAAAATGTGGAGGAACCAAATACCCGAGCCTTTTCCAAGTTGTCAGATGGGACTCCACTAGGAAGTTCTGGAAGGGTTTGGACCTTAGACCGCGGCCTGGGCAGAGGGGTGTGCAGACAATGAGCGAAGCAATATGGAGACCAATTGGTAATATCCCGAGAAGCCCACGAGATGGCCGGATTGTGCCGCTGAAGAAAAGGTAACCCTAAAATGAGAGAAAAGGAAGGAGAAGAAATAAGGAGAAACGTTAGATCCTCAGTGTGAAGAGCACTCACAAACAATTTACAAGACAGTGTGGAATGTGAAATAGTACCAGGGTGCAGCAGGGGACCATCAGCGGAACTAACCTGGATGGAATGTGCAAGTTTAGTTTTAGAAATACCCCACTTATTAGCAAAAGCAGAATCCAAAAAATTCCCTTCTTCCCCAGAGTATGGTAATACAGTGATAGAAATACATATTACTAAAAATGTTAAGTTAACATGCAGTAAAAATGGTTGTTGAAAATGAAAAGTGCTCACCACCACAGAATCCTGGGAAGAGGTACTGGCCCTGAGTCTAGTGGCCGAACCACGACCCCTAATGGAAGGACAAGTGGGACATTGGTCCAACAAATGATCATTTCCCCCACAATATAAACACAATCGTTTACGGATGCGATGACTCCTCTCATTAGCAAAAAGCCGAATAAACTCCACTTGCATAGGAGTCTCTAAATCCACTGTAGAAGCAGTAGCTGTAGCCATGGAGCGCGGAAACGAGGACTATCCCTTTTTAGATTGCCAGAGTTGATCCAGTCGAAAAGTAGTAGTGATGAGATCGAAGAGAGACATACCCTCGTCCTTAAAAAGTAGCTCCGCAGCAAGTTCTTTCCTTAATCCCGAGCGGTAAGCTACCATAAGGGCCGGCTCATTCCAGCCGCTATGAGCCGCAAGCGTCTGGAACTCCAGCGCGTAGTCGGCGATGGATCGGGTTCCTTGTTTAAGTTCAAACAGGAGATCTCCAACCACACGACCCTTACGTGGGTGAAAAAACGTGCTGTGAAAAACAGCGCGAAGTTACTGTATTCAGCAGTATGAGCGTTTCAGAGAGCCGATCCCCAGTTACCAGCCCGGCCCCCGTAAACGAGAGGTGACGAAGGCGATCTTTTGTTCATCCGTCGCTGGGGGACGATTAGTGAAGTGAAGAGAGCATTGTAAAAGAAAAAGCTCACATACCTCTGGATCTCCATCATAACGCTCTCGTACCGCTACAGGAAGAGGCGAGGAAGACATACCGGCTGCCGCAGACGCGGCAGTGTTGGTAAAACTCCCGACGTCCGGTGGAGCGGCGTTTTGAGAAAATCCCTGTTCCAGTCGGGTTTGCCGATCCATAAGCACACTCATAGCGCGAGTAACCTCGCTAATCTCCTGCCGAAGCTCCCCCAAAAAATGTCCCTGCTCGCGTAACGCGAGGGATGGATTCGTGGGATTAGTCGGATACTGTCACATAGGCCGGTCGTGCATAGAAACAAAAAGAATGAAGTCCAATGTTCAAAGCATTATACGATTTAATGAACAAAAAACAACCTCCAACGTAAATAAAGCGGAATAAAAAACAAAACACAAACACAAAAAGGAGGCGAGCTGTAGAGACGACAGCGTGACCCGCGATGATGACGATCGCCGACGCCGTCGCGATGTAGAGCAAACAACAATGCAGAGCCACGCCTAATTGTTAGGGGACCAGAGACAACTACTTCATCAGACATCAGACATAGAGGGAGCTAAAGAGAAATCTTTGGTTGTTTTTGTTGTTCTCTATTAGTTCAGAATAATTTGTAGTCTTCGCTGCATTGAGTGCATGTTTGTACTCAGTCGTACTGTCCTTCTATGCAACCCTAAATACCTCTAATTTAGTTTGTCTCCATTTACGCTCCATGGTTCTAGTGATTTGTTTCAGGGTGCGTGTTTAATCATTAAACCATGGAACGAGTCTTTTATCTTTAATCTTTTTTAGTTTAAGTGGAGCTACACTGTCTAAGGTTATAGAAAACACGTGTTTAAGGTATTCAGCTGTGTTTTTTAAGTTCATCAGGTCATGATGCTGGTTTAATGTTTTTAATTCAGGTAAATGGTGTAGGAATGACGCAGCAGTAGAGGGAACGATTGCACACTTCATATCATATCGCGGTTTAATGACTGGATCAGTACCAATTTCTAAATCGTAGGTTATCAAATAGTGATCAGATATACCTCACTTAGTGGAACAATAGTTAAATTATTAATGTGATAAAACTAAGTCTAATGTATGTTTACAGCGATGTGTTTCACCAACCACACTTTGCGTAACGCTCATGGAATAGAGTCAAAGGCTAATTTAAATGAGTCTAGTGGGTTTTCAAAGTGAACATTGAAGGCCTTGTCTGATGAGATTACTATGTTAGAAAGAAATTCACCAAATTATTTAATAAACTGTGTATATGGGCCAGGAGGGCGGTATACGGTAATAACTTGAATTAGATTGTATTTATTCTTCAATGAAGATGAGCAGCTTATGTTGAGTACAAGAGCTTCGAAAGATTTTGACTCATACTTATTATTAAGTGTTACATTTATGTTTTCTTTATAGATCATAGCCACTCCACCTCCTCATCCAAGTCGTGGTTTATGAGCATAATTATAACCAGGTGGAGAGGCATCTTTTAATGCTAAGTATTAATTGGCCCTAATCCAGGTTTCTGTGAGACAAAAGACATTTAGGAAGTTATCAGTAATTAATTCTTAAACTAGAGCTGATTTTGATAAAAGTGACCTAATGTTTAATAACCCAAGTTTTAACTTAAAAGTGTTTCTGACAATACTTGAGATTGTATATATTATTGAGATTTTTTTGGCACACTTTTTGGACTCTTTATGTTTTTTGCTCACTGCAATACTTCATAACTGTCTTAATGGTATGGGACCTAGTTATTGTGGGCGACAACTCCTGGCAATTCACAGGCAGTTGGTTAGGCCATTCTGTCTGCTGACTGGCCTTGGCTCTAAATTGTCAATTTTTATTCCTATCTGAAGAAAAAACCCTATCAGCTATGTTATGTGACATGAGCGCAGTACCCTCCTGGGAAGGATGGATGCCGTCCCATTTCAAAAGGCCAGGCCTTCCCTCAAAAGTAGACCAATTATCAATAAAGGTAATATTGTTTTCTGCCCAGCGATAACAACCTGTCCTGGGTGTAACTGCCCAGCGTCCGAGACGTTCTCCCCTGGATGGGCATGGGGAACCCCCACGCGACCCTAATATAGGATAAAGCGGAAGATAATAGATGGATGGTAATATTGTTTTCTGAGCACCACTTAGACATCCAGCAACACAGCGGCCATAACCTGCTGTAGGTTTTGCCGCCACGCCTAATTGGTAGGGGACCAGAGACAACTACTTCATCAGACATCATTGCAGCGGTTCCACACACCTCTTTAACATTAGCCTTAGTAATCTCTGACTGCTTGAGACGAACGTCATTAGTGCCAACATGGATAACTATTCTAGAGAATGAGCGTTTAGCATTAGCCAGCACTTTGAGGTTCGCCCTGATGTCTGGAGCCCTGGCCCCCGGGATGCACCGGACTATGGTTGCTGGGGTCTCTAAGGGGGTAGCTATTTGCACGTGTCTGAGCTGGGAGTCGCCAATAACCAGAGTACTTTTAGCAACCGGTCTCTCAGTGGGTAAGTCTCTGAGTGGGGAAAACTAATTGGACACGTGGATCCTAGAAGAGTGATGCTCAGTTCTACGTATATGTCACCTGGTCATCACCCACTCGCTCTGCTGCGAGGGTTCTAAAGCCGGAGATTTAGGACCTGATCCTGTGGCATTCGGGCTGGCTAAAATGGTCCCTGACACATTTTTACTAACATGAACCAGTTCTAAAACCCGAATGCCCAAATAAACTACAACGTGTAGATTTTGTAATGATATATTATAACAGCCTGTCAAAAGTGTATAACAATAATAACAATCTAACCTAGTGGTTAAAGAAGTGTTAATAAGACACTCTCAAATCATCTCTCTCAAAAATGTATATATATAACACATTTAAGTAAACACATGCTAAACTTCTGGTGAAACAGAGTATGGACAACAAAAAAAATTAAGGTAAGGATTATTAAAATAATAAATAATTAACTGAATGGGGGAAACAAGTATTAAATTAATTCATTCATTCTCTTCCGCTTTATCCTATATTAGGATCGCGGTGGGGTTCCCCATGCCCATCCAGGGGAGAACGTTTCGGGCGCTGGGCAGATACACCCAGGACAGGGTGCCTCACTCACTCACACAGACATGCACACACACTCTATATGGGGCAATTTGGAGAACTCACTTGACTTGATCCATGTTTTTGGACTGTGGGAGGAAACCGGAGAACCCTGAGGAAACCCACCCAGATTGGGATTCGAACCGGGAATCCTTAGTGCTGAAAGGCGAACGTGCTAACCACTAAGCCACCGTGCCGCCCAAGTATTAAATTAAAATGAGAAATTTAAATCAAACATACAGGCCTGAGGGTTACCCGCAGAGGCTGTGCACCAGAAACTTTTCCAATTAAAAAATGTTTACTTTTCGAGGTATATATATATATATATATATATCGTGATCAGCAGAGAACAGAGTAAAGGAGACTAACAAAGTAAGTAGAGAAACAGATAGACTACAGAATGTAATCGTAGAACTACAAGTTCAACATTATGATCACTGGAACTAAAAAAAAACGGTGAGTGTAGAACTGAGGAGGTGTACCTAATTAATTAGCCGGTGAGTGTATTTACCTATGATATATTGTATAGCAATTTACAATACTCATCTCTAGCTGCAGCATTTAAATAAGTTGTTGGTATTGTAATGTTATTTTAGAAGATCGTGTCAGAAGTACAATAGCAACAATATTTCCCTAAGGTTTAAAAAGTCTGAAAAATGTTTTCAGACAACCTCTGTTTCTAAAATTAGAACAGCTTTAGTACTGCTTTTTTCCCTTTAGTCTGCTACTGTGGTTATCACTCTTCAAAAAGAAGCAGATTTAAAAATGTATTGTACTTAAATGAGACAACCCATGTTTATGAATCCTGTATGTTGTGTGATATTTAAAGTTTTAACTTTTACACACATTTTTTTGATTTTCATCAAANGTCTGAAAAATGTTTTCAGACAACCTCTGTTTCTAAAATTAGAACAGCTTTAGTACTGCTTTTTTCCCTTTAGTCTGCTACTGTGGTTATCACTCTTCAAAAAGAAGCAGATTTAAAAATGTATTGTACTTAAATGAGACAACCCATGTTTATGAATCCTGTATGTTGTGTGATATTTAAAGTTTTAACTTTTACACACATTTTTTTGATTTTCATCAAAGTTCCTTTTTTTTTTAAGGAAGGAAGGAGAGATGAGCCGAATGGGCTGTGCTGTGTGTGTGGGCGTGCATGTGTGTGCATGTGTGCGTGCATATGACACTTAACTTTAATTTCAATAATAATTGTGGTAATGAAAGGAAAAAAAAAAAACTATTGAGGTTAATAACCACCTGTGTCCCTGTTTCACTCCATGCGACCTGCCCAGTCACAGGACACATTTTTTTTAAACTTTCAAATATATTTTAAGACAAATTGGGATATTGAGTTTGGGATATTGCAGTGTATCCCAAAATAATGACTTTTCATTTTAGAATTGTTTACTTTCTTAAAATAATTGCCTATACTGACTTAAAAATTTATATGCAGAATTGTGTTGCCATAGCATATAATGATAGTATTTAATAACTTACAAATGTATTCACTATGTCTTTAACAAAACAAATAGCAAATGCTTTTTTTATTATTAATTTGTGGCCAGATTATTATAATGCCATGACAAACATGACAAACACTTTTTTACTGTGCATTCAGAAGCATTTGTATTCTTATACATTACTAGAAACTATGTTTTTCTTTTTTTAAAGGAATACATTCTGCTACTTATGGATTTTGACTAAAATAAAAAAGACTAGGATTACTGTTTTGTATTTTAAATATGAAAAGTTTGCAAAAAGTTGCACTGTGCAAAAATGTACAGTGATAAAAGACTGAAAAGAAGTAAAAAAAATAATTAACCTGTGCAGTTTCTGTGATTTAAAAATTCAAATGTTTTCTTATGGTTTAAATCATAAAAAGGTCATATCTAGAAACAGGAAGTATGGAAACAAGTGAAAATTTTTATTATATCTAAGCATTTGTAAAGTATGAGGGCAGTAGGAAGATCATGACACAAAATGTATGCTGGAGAAATTGTTTCAGTTTGTGATGTTGTCATATACAGCTGAGTGTATTGGGATTGTTATTGGTATGAGATTTGGCATCAGCTCT
>JAFMOD010001076.1:0-33769 GCA_019802435.1 Corydoras maculifer | reverse complement strand
GTTTTCTTATGGTTTAAATCATAAAAAGGTCATATCTAGAAACAGGAAGTATGGAAACAAGTGAAAATTTTTATTATATCTAAGCATTTGTAAAGTATGAGGGCAGTAGGAAGATCATGACACAAAATGTATGCTGGAGAAATTGTTTCAGTTTGTGATGTTGTCATATACAGCTGAGTGTATTGGGATTGTTATTGGTATGAGATTTGGCATCAGCTCTTGTCAATAAATGTTTCAAAAATAAATGTTTTTTAGTCTCTCTACTTGGACATTTTCCAGTAGAAAGATAAAAAATCATTGCTAAGTGTAAATTTTCCAGCAACCAACCCATTGTGTTTGAATTATTATTAAAAACTTGTCAAAAGAAAATCATACTAATGGTCGGTTTAACTGATTTATTTACTAAATATGCAATCAAGTGACATACAAGGGACTGGGGTCGCTGGGGGTTTCCTCTGCCCATCCAGTGGAGAATGTTTCAGGCACTGGACAAATACACCTAAGACAGGGGGGGCAATCCATTGCTGGGCACACCCTCACAAGCACAGACACTATAGTAGGTAATTTTTAGATAGCTACTGCATCGAGGTTAGTGAATAATTTACAGACTCAGCAAATAAAAAAAAAAAAGTAAAAAATATGACAACTGCAATTCAAGAGTTATGATAAGATAAGTTTTAGATTTAGGCATTTAAATTAGCAAAGGCTAGCTTTCTGAAGAAAAGGTTTTATGGAATTAGATTACACTCCAGCATGCAATTCATCTGAAGGGACCAGCCCCCAACCCATTGTGGCCCATGAGTCACAAAGTTTGTCCACCCTAATGCTAACCACTAAGATTGATTGAAAGTAATATATATATATATATATATATATATATATATACTTTACAGTGGCTATATATAACATCTTTACAGTTTTGTAAACATTTAACCCTCCAAAGAGCAAGCCGAAGCAACAGTTGCAAGAAAAAAACTTGCTGATATGTTATTTCAACGAAGAAAACTTTGGAGGACCAAGGCTTAGAGGGAAACTCATTTAATTGTTACTGTTGGATTTTAGCAAGAAAACAATTTTGATGTTTTTGTATATTTGGAAGGAGTTTTATGAAAAACTGTGTCTTTTCTCCATAGATCATGTCTGTAAAACAACATTCTGCTCTGCATTTTAGAAGAAAAAAAACATTTAGACAAGACAGCGGAAAAAATGAGATTTGTGCTCGTGTGTCATGTGGGAGTGAGTTGGCAAAGTATCTAGTGACTGTGATGGTGTTCTTGCTATTTATTATTTCAGGGTAAATGATACTTTGTTATATACTGTTGTTGGTTGGTGCTCTCTTTACTGTACTGTGTTTTTTGCAAAAGTTTCCATAATTAACTAATTACCTAATTTAGCTCCCTTGTTAAGTTAATTTACTTTTTGCCCTGTTTTTCATTACATGGATGTTCATCATTCGTTAATTATCTTTTGCTTAATCTCTACTATGTTCGTGGTTCCCCATGCACATTCAGGGGAGAATGTTTTGAGCGCTGAGCTGATACACCCAGGGCAGGGCACTATTCTTGCTGGGCACACTCAATCACATAGATACACAAACAAACACAATCTATAAGGGGCAATTTAGAGCATTCAATTTACCTTGGATCCATGGACTGTGAAGGGTAACCTGAGAACCCAGAGAAAACTAACGTGGACACGGGAGGAACATGAAAACCACCCAGATTGGGATTCGAACCTAGATCTGAGAGGCCAATGCGCTAAGCTCTAAGCCACCATGCCACACCATGATTTTGTTTATTGTTAATGATTTTGTTATTTAACCTTCAACCCAATCTCTCATCATTGTAAGATCATTTTCAATTGTGTTGTTGCCATTTTCCCTGTTGCTTAGGTTTTTGTATCTATGTAATCTCTGCTTTAATAAAGCTTACTTACTTTACAGCTGCATAGCCTGGCTGAATGTTATCTTTCTACTTATCCAGAACATACTTGCGTAACACACTAACAGTATATTTTAATTATCTTCTGGGTATAAAACACAAATTTTAAACTGGTCAGAGAAGCTGGACTGGCGGTCCTGCAGGACGCCCCCTAATGGACCCACATATCGTTTTCCAGTTTTTAGTTTTTCCATTTGTTTAATATCTGTACATTAGTGTCTTAAATTGTTGTTGCTGCCTGGCCGCTCAAGGAGGATGAGTCCCCCACTGAGTCTTGGTCCTCCCAAGGTTTCTTCCTTGAATAACAACCTAAAAGGGAGTTTTTTCTTGCCACTGTCGCTTCGACTTGCTCTTTGGGGGTTTAAAGGCTTTTCATTCTGTAAAGCTGCTTTGTGACAATGTACTGTTGTAAAAAGCGCTATATAAATAAATATCTTGAACTTAAACTTGAACTTGGAGTCTGAAGAAGCTGAAGCTGGAGAAACTGGTCAAGCAAAACTGGAGCAAGAGTGGTCTGTCTGTAAGTCAGTATCACTAAGCAGTTTTATGAAACTACTGAAGACGCACCTTTTTAACAAATACCTGTTGTTAAAAAAAAAAAAAAACGGGGAAGGGGGGTGGCAGCATTCTGACTTGTAATGTTCTCATTTGTAAGTCGCTTTGGATAAAAAGCGTCTGCTAAATGACTAAATGTAAATGTAATGTAAATGTAAGCTAAAACACAACAAACTAAATGAATTAATAATTTATTAATTAACTAAACCTTAACAACCTTTTTAAAATCTGAAAATATTTAGATGAAAAAAAAATTCTCTTAACACTAACTAGCAATGAAATACTAGTACTCACTGACGCCTATAAAATTTGGATTCATGTCAACACTTTAATACACCAGCAAGCAAGCAGAGCCAGGATGTTCACAACCACCATGCATCCCTGGGAAACTGTTTCTTCCTATTGCCTTCCTTTTGCCAGTTAAGGCATATGTGGCTGGCTGGAAATCACATTAACATAAAAAGTAGGAAGGTGTAGGAACCTATGTCTTCTTCACAGGCAAACACAAAAACCTACCGTGACTGCATCTTTGTTTATCAGACATTGATTTGTTAATTAAGGGCAATAATTTAATAAATGAGCTCAAGCTGCCTGTGGCATAGGGCCTGAGCCGAGTAATATGTAATCACAAAGCAGCAGTGCTCCAAACTACAATAACCCTTTAACGTCCTTCTCAACCATTTGGTTGAGCACACTTTCAGTCACTAAATCTTAGTGAAAACGTTGTTAAACTTAATTCAACCTGATTGTGCCGTATCTACCATTCGGTAGAGACATGTTATGCAAGAAAAATTCACTAGGGGTCACTTTGTCTTTTAGTAGTATGACGTTTAAGTTCACCTCCATAGACGAAGTCGGCAACCAGCATAACAAGCCACACATTCGGACGTTTTTTGGCGGAATTTTCATATTTTCTTTGCATAGTCTAGTTTGAGAGGCTTTAATAATCAGAATTATGTAACTTTTTACAGCACAAATATGTTTTATAAGGGTCAAATAATTTTTTAAAAACCATCTCAACCAAACGGTTGAGATGGCCGTCTATGGTAAAAGTAGATACAGTATGCTTAGCTATAGTAATTACAACTTTTTGGTTTGAATAAAAAAATCTCTGATCATTTATATTTTGTTTTTGTAACACATTTATTGTTATTACATGAAATATATTTA
This sequence comes from Corydoras maculifer, assembly GCA_019802435.1. NCBI lineage: Eukaryota > Metazoa > Chordata > Actinopteri > Siluriformes > Callichthyidae > Corydoras > Corydoras maculifer. The sequence continues at coordinate 30,104 of JAFMOD010001076.1, read as the reverse complement.
AATCTATCTATTTCACAAATTTTGACACATACAACGTGGTACATTTTTTATTTATTTTTTATTTTTTTGCAAATAATAGATGGACACAAAAATATTTAAAGGTCCAAGACCACATTTTGTCTAATGTTGAGTCTGATGCTGATCTGAGTGATGACGATTTAAAAATAGAGGATCTAGATTATCTCTGTTTTTTTAGACCATCCAAACAGTAGATTCTGGAGAAACATCTTTTGAGTCAATGGATGATAAGGACATAGTCTCAAAAAGTTCATCTTCTAAACCGCCACCCCGTAAGAAAAGGTGAAAGAGGAAAAACTCCCTGAAAACAATTTCCCTAGAGGAGCCAGAGGACACAAATGACCCTCCTTCACCCATAGGCCTAAACAAAGGCAGGGAGGAAATCTAGAAACATGAAGACATTTGGACATTCCAGGTTCCTGATTCAAGATTTGAGCCCCCCGATGCTGTGAAGACACCATTCCAGTACTTCAAAACACTCTTCACTGCCAATATGATAGAACATATTGCGCAACAGACAAATCTGTATTCTGCTCAAGAGTTAAGGGAACCAATCAAAACTAGTCCACAAGAGATTGAAGAGCATTTGGCAAAGATAATGCAATGTCTTAATGCAAACCAGCAATGCTTCATAGCATACCACGAGAAATAAACTGGATCCAATGCTGAAAAATCATTTGTGCTGTTGTATATCACACAAGAGTATTTCAAAAAAGGCACAAAAAAAAAAGTTAGCGTGTTATTGCACTTTATTATTGCTTTTTATTGTTGTTGTTACTATTTGTTAATGTTTTATTATTATTCTTAATTTTTTCTGATTTTGGGGTGACATAGTGGCTTAGTGGTTTAGCATGTTCTCCTTTCAGCGCTAGGGATTCCTGATTCAAATCCCAATCTGGGTGGAGTTTCCATGTTGTCCCTGTGTCCACGTGGGTTTCTTCCAGGTTCTGCAGTTTCCTATTTTACTACAAATATGTCTCAGAAGGAACATTAAGTCCCAAAGCTCTCACAACCAGATAATATATGACAACCTTGGACACATACTACTTTTCTAAACAGTAAAAAAAAAAAAAAACAGAGTTAACATGTCATTGCCCTTTGTTTATTTATTTATTTTTTTGTATTTCTGGTTCTTGTTCTTAGTTTTACCATAGACTGCCAACTCAACCGTTTGGTAGACGTGTGTATTTTGAAAACTGGGGGGTCTATTTAAAAAAAAAAAAACACCAATTGTTTTTATTAATGCCCCAAACATATGAAAAAAATAAATAAATAATTTTCCTTTGCTTTTTTCTTGGTGAGGACATTAAAGGGATAACCAAAGTGTGATGGAAGGATAATTCTGACTGCCTTGTTTAAATCCCTCTCCACAAGGGGTCCATGTTAAGACTGTAGCTGTAAAAAAAAATTAACAAATCTAATAGAGTGAAAACTATCAATTTTCACTATTGGTTTCATTTTACTGAATCAATTATTTGTTGGTGCCCCCTCCACCTCAGTCATGTTAACACTGGTCTTCCTGGACCCTTGAAATTCTGAGGACACAGCCCCCCTTTTTTCTAACCATTAAGGGGTCATCAGGCAGCTATTCATATGCATATCGATTACAGCCCACCCAGCCCCTCTGCCTCACAGGTGAAGCGCTAGGTAAAAACTGGTAAAAAGGTAAATTCCCTGAAATTCAGCCTAATGCGATGCAATAACAGACATTCTGCAATGAAAGTTCAGTGAAATTGAACATACATTCAGTGACTACAAATAAAATAAAACAGATATCTACAGACATTCAAACATAGTCCTCAAACTAATTTTACTGCAAACTCTGTTTTTACTCCTAAATGTAGACATACATACATATAGACGTCAATGGCTCATTTATTTCAAATTGTAAAATTGTGAAAATATTTGAATATATTTTTGAATATTTGTATCTTAAATAAAAATTAAATAAATATTTTTAAGTATAAATTAAATAAAGCACATTTTGTAATTATGAATACATTTCCTGCATATGAATACAGGCTTTTTAAACAAATACATTGCAATTTAGGTTTTTACTTTCTAAAAGTAGCTTGGCATTAGTTTAATCTTTCAAAAGTTTTGTGCAGAGATATAATATACATCTTGGACATCAATATTCCCAACAGTGAAGTGTTTTGAAAATGTTTTCACAAAGACCTCTTTTGTGTAAAAAATGAACTACAGAATAGCCTGCTTAGCGATTTTTAAAGACAATATAATGGTAACATGAAGAAAAAGATTTTCTAGTGTAATGTGTGTTTTTGCATATGTGTGTAAAGCTTAACTTCCCCTAATTGTTAATAATAACAAAAACACTCTAGGAAGGTAAGGGGTACCTGATAAACAATTGGTTCTATAGGTTGTTTTAATTAAAATTTTAATTAAAACCTAATAATTAGCTTTTCCCCCCCCCCCCCCCCCCCCCCCCCCCCCCCCCCCCCCCCCCCCCCCCCCCCCCCCCCCCCCCCCCCCCCCCCCCCCCCCCCCCCCCCCCCCCCCCCCCCCAGATTAAGAAAAAATCATATAAATAATAATGTGTCACAGCCCATAACCAGATTCTATTACACATTATCATTTTATAAGCATTCATCATGCATCATTACTTCTGTGGGTATTGGTAAATGAAATAAATTGAAATAGTAAAATTACATTTAGTTATATGTTGAAAGTATTTAACTAATCAAAGCAAATAATATCCTTAAATCCAACATGAAAAGTGGGAATGAGAGAGAAAGGGCAGATAGGTGGTGGTTAGTAAGTTGCTTGTTGTGGGGTGATATATTTCATAGGGTATGGAGTTATATCACCTAAGCAATACATGTGCTAAATGTTGAAATACAACACTGAGTGGGTGGGCTTACAAACAGGAAATTATGTCAATCACAAACCATGGTTTCAGCACAACCTTGGAAAGGCAGTACTCTTTTTTTCTGATCATTTGTTATGTAGTAGACACTAGCCTCACATTACTTACATCCCTAATCATTAAGATGCTGACAAAGATAGCAGCGACATCATCTGTTTGGCAAAACACACAGTTTTGGTGAGTAAACTTAAAATGTTTTGTTAAAGCTGAGGGTTTTCTGTATTTTTGCATTTTAAAATGGTACTTGTTACAAACTTGTTTTACAAAAAAATCCATAAACAATACATGACTTGTGGATTCATGGAAAGCAGTATAATGCAGAATGTTGATTCCTGAAGTTTGTGTTTTGTTAAATATTGTTACATTTATTAATGTATAAATTTAGTTAAATCCAAAGTTGCATGTAGATCCAGTGTGCACTAATACCTGGTAACTGTAGAACAACAACAATATGTAGTATGCAGACTGATTCAGTTTAACATAAGATATATGGATTGCAAGATGTAGGCACGAGTCAATCACATGTCAAGTCAGTTAATATGGTTCTAATTCGGTCTGCTACAGCTGCTTAGTTTTACAGGTACTTAATAGAATATTTATAAAGTACTAGATCATTTAAAAATGGATCTCACCTTCCTCAAAGTTTTTTATGTTCAAAACAGAAAGATCTTTTAGTTATTTTACTATCACTACCATCTTATACTTATTTACAGTGTCTGTCATTCCTGTCATGTAATTTGCCAATTAGTTGTTTACATTACTCTTAAAAAAGAGAACAGATTTCGTCATATAGGCAGGGCAGGAAACACATTTCATTTTTTTTTTTTTTTGTGTCGGGACCACCTCTCATTGTGTGAATCTGCGGAACTGCTATTGTATTGTACACTTCCTTTAACTACACGCTGGTCTGCTGTGAAAAGAAAATCCTGCCACCCTCCAACCATTTCCTTAATGAAATAGTCATTAAAGTCTAACATTTTCAATTCTGCTCTGTATTTACAGATTTGTATTTAACAAATGCCGATGTCTTTGATTAACATGATACCTACAAACAACATGAGCATGGATGTCATCATTACTGTCAACTGCACCAACTTGTATGACCATCGTAGATGGGCACAGGTCCTCTTGCCACTTGTTTACACGTTGATATTCTTTGTGGGACTGTCAGGAAATGCTTTGGCTTTACATGTCATCTGGCCTAATATGAAAAAGATCAATTCCACCACAGTGTACTCAGCCAACCTTGTGGCATCCGATATCCTTTTTTCATTCGCCCTTCCTCTTAGAATTGTCTACTATGCCCTGGGATTCCACTGGCCCCTGGGTGAAGGCATGTGCAAGGCTACGGCTTTGCTGTTCTACATCAATATGTATGCTGGTGTTAACTTCATGACCTGCCTCAGTGTGGATCGCTTCATTGCTGTGGTGCTGCCATTGCGCTTCAGCCGCTTCCGTAAGATTCAAAATGTACGATACATTTGTGTAGCTGTGTGGATGCTGGTACTGGCCCAAACGCTGCCACTTCTGTCCATGTCCATGAGCCATATAGAGGATGATGACTATATCACATGCATGGAATATCCTAATTTTGAGCAAGTGGAAGGTTTGCCATTTATGTTGATAGGTGCTGTGTTTTTAGGCTATGGAATCCCCCTGGTGACCATCTTGGTATGCTACTCATCCCTCTGCACCAAACTCCGTCAGTTAGCCAAGAAAAATCAACTGACTGAAAAGTCAGGGCTCAGTCGCAAGGCCATTGGAGTGATTTGTTGTGTTATCCTAGTGTTTGTGGTCTGTTACACCCCCTACCACGTAGACTTATTTCAGTACATGATTCGAAAACTGATGTACCAGCCAAATTGCAGAGAGCTGCATAATTTTCAAGTCTCGCTACATGTTACGGTTAGCTTCATGAACTTTAATTCCTGTCTGGACCCTTTTATCTACTTCTTTGCCTGCAAGGGCTATAAGAAGAAGGTTTTGAAGTTGCTGAGGAGGCAGGTAAGCATGTCCTTATCCAGTGTGGTGAGGACCTCACCAGATGAATGTTCCCGAGACATCATAGGCAATGACAAAATCCACATGAACAGCAGAGTGACTCAAAGAGAGAGATCCAGCATGATAATGGACAGCTGAAAATAACACCAATGCCACACGGGAATCGGAAGGAGATAACAGTGGATAAAAACAGAATGTTGCCAAGTTTAAAATTAACAGAAACTATCAAGCACATCATATAATCTGCAATGAAATTCAAAAACTTGGTGTATTATACATTACTATCGAATAATTATTTTTAATTATATTGTACATTTATTGAATTTTTTTATGTTTTAAATACTGATTGTACATAAATGCTATGTATCTGCAGCAGATAATGAGGTTTAATTGTAAGGTATTATAAACTCTGCTATAAATCTATAAATTCTGCTTCGAATATTACGCACCATTGAAACCGTAAAGTGATGTTTTTACTTTGTTTTTAACATCAAAGTAAGGCTAGACTGCCACCCTCTGTCAGGTTTTCTGTCAGGTTTTCGAAGTAAATCTAAGCAACACCGTAAACATTAGAAAGCAACAGCATAAATACACATTATAAATTATTTATCACTTAATTATACACAGCTAAAATCACTTACCAATTGCAAAATTATATATGACACAGCTTTAAGAAGTAAAATTAAAATTCAAACATTTGATGTTCATACACAGATAAAAGACACCCAGACATCCAAGTTCGGGAAAGTCCCACAAGAGGGCAATATAAGTGAACATCACAGCGCAAGACTGTTTTACGAATAAATCCTATTAAACTCAGCTAATTAATTTTACAGCGATGGATTGGCGCCCTGTCCTGGGTCTATCTGCCCAGCGCCCGAAACGTTCTCCCCTGGATGGGCATGGGGAACCCCACCGCGACCCTAATAGAGGATAAAGCGGGAGATAATGAATGAATGAATAATTAATTTTAATGACTCTAAATACGTCAGAAAGTTTATTTAAAGATAATACAACTAAGTAAAAAAGCCATATATTCAATATCAATTAATTGCTATTAGATCAAATAATAAAAAGTAATAAAAGTATATTATTTGCACAATAAAAGTGATGATAATAATTTTACAAAGTTAAATAGTGACCAATTTTGCTGCAGCTAGATTTGTAACAGAAAGGAAAAAGTAATTTTATGTTTCTGAACTAAGTTTAATTTTAATTTCAATAGATCTTGGGTCAAACTTAATCTCTGTCAGATCTCATCTCATTATCATGACTGCCTAATCCTCTTGTGAGAGTTCCCTTTTGCCCATTCAGATGAGAACATTTCAGACACTGGGCAGAAACACCCAAGACAGGGCACCAATCCATCGCTCACTTACACACACTATAGGGGCAATTTAGAGCAGGTAATTTAACTTAAACCCTTGTTTTGGACTGTGGGTAAAACCTGGAAAATGCAGAGAAAACACACGCGGACACAAGGAGAACATGGAACCTCCACCCAGATCGGATTCGAACCAGGATCCCCAGTGTTGAAAGGTGAACGTTCTAACCACTATGCCACCCTTCTGTCAGATCTGTCTCACACAAAATGTGAATTATGTTACACAGTGCAGCTTGATTCTATGTGTGGCAGTGTGCCTTTGCTATAGTAAAAATCCAAAAGTTCACCTTGTATGGCTTGAAAAGCATGCATTCATACTCTTAATTAATCAAAGGTGTGTCATTTGTCCTCCCCTTTATGAGCCTGACTTTAGCGGATTTAGCATACTTTGGATAGCCATGCTTTTAATAGAAAGCGTTTTCATGAATTGTTGTAGGTATGATATACAGTGTAATCAGCCAGGTCTTTCATGGATAGCCTTTGTCCACTTACAGTCACCCACCCTGTAATAAACAATCAAATTTGCTGTTAGACATGCCGAGTCTTTTTGTAATCTGGACAACCTTCCAAGCATCATAACATTAACACCACCTTCTTGTACCTACATGTATTGTCCATTTTATCAGCTCCACTTACCATACTGGAGTACATTGTAGTTCCAATTACAGTCTGTATTACATCTATTTCTCTGCACATTTTGGGTTAAATTGAATGCTCTAAATTGCCCTATATATAGTGTGTTTGTGTCCTTGTCCTAGGTGTATCATATGTGTAGATACAAGAAGATATTGCTAATGTTATGGCTGGTTCTAAAAAGCCACAATATTACAGAATTTACATAAAGATGTAAGAGTTTTTACAAGAAAACATACTTACAAAATTAACTGACATCATTTGTTTCCTTGAATGAGGCTGAATGATTAAGGTTGATGGACTGTTCTCAGTCCAGTGGTGGAACTAAGATATTTAAAAACTCCAGAAACCTTACCATTCAAATTTACACTGAATTCATTGACATTTTAAAAATTTAAATGACATTTAATCACCTTCTTGTTTGTGTTTACTGTGAGGCTTGGTCCCAAATTACTACTCCTCACCTATATAGTGCACTTTATAATTAATTTCAATATCACTCCAACTGCAAGTATTGCATAAAATGCAGGATCTTTGTATGCCTCTATATCCGGTCGTACGGCAACTCAAAAGTGAAACACCATAGCGCCTCGGGCTTTTAGAACTTTGTTTCAAAATGTAATGCAATGTGCCTTTATTTATTTGTTTACGGTTTTCAATAATATGATGTTAGTCCTAAAATACATACTTGTTGTGCAACTTTAAATAAAAAAATGTACAAATAAAAGTATCAAACTTTACCATTATGAAATAGTATTACAAAATAGTGTCTGCTGTATTTACTCTATAAGATGTTTTTAATTTTAGGAATGTCATGAAAAATAACCTAATCGTGAATATTTTATTATATCTTTTCATGGGACAACACTGAAGAAATGAGACGTTTGTACAATGTAAAGTAGTCGGTGTATAGCTTGTATAACAGTGTAAATTGCTGTGCCCACAAAATAACACAACATTCAATCCTTAATGTCTAAACCACTGGCAACAAGGTCAAGTTCAAGTTTATTCATCACATGCATAGTTATACACATTAAAATTCTTGTACGACCCGAGGAGAAGTCACGACAGCAGCCGACACAGAGGCGCTATTATTAGAAATAGGTAGAAAATGTGATACATTAGGAGAATAGATGATAAAAACAACCTGCTCCCAGACTATGCTTTAATAAACACAGGTTAAATGCCCGAAAAAAACCCACCGTTTAGCACACGAGCAAAAACCAACCTTAAGACATGGACAAGAAGCTGTAGAAGACATGTCCAAGAGGGATCGGAAAGAAAGGGCAGTCCATAGGAGAGACAGGGCAGAGCAGTTCATTAGGAAACCATAGCAACAGTTTCCTAATGAATTGAAAAAGTAAGAATGTCCAAATTGTCCAAAAAATTTAATTTTGTTGTTTGGCCACCATTATTTTCCAGCATTGCCTTAACTTTCTTGGGCATGGAGTTCACTTGGGCTTTACAAGTTGCCACTGGAATGCTGTCTTACACTCCCCCACCTTAAGTTTGAAATTCTCAGTGGGGTTTAGGTCTGGAGACATTCTTGCCTAGTACACCACCTTTATCCTATTTACTGAATATTAATTGACCATGGATTTGCTATCATAACTCTCTGAAAAAAGACTGGCATGCAGCAGATACAGTATGTATGATACTGTAGAGATGCGGTAAAGAAATGTCAACAATTTCTTATTTCTTATATCATTATTTATTCATTCATTATCTTTTGGTTAATCCTCTACTACGGTTGTGGGGGGGTTTCCCATGCCCGTTCAGGGGAGAATGTTTCAGGCACTAGGCAGATACACCCAGGTCAGTGCAGTATTATTCACACAGACACACACAAACACTTTACCGTAAATCCATGATTTTGAACTGTGGGATGAAACGGCGAACCCGGAGAAAACCACACGGACAAGTGAAGAACATAAAAACTCCACTCAGATTGGGATTTGAACCTGGATCTTCAGTGCTGCTCATCTTATATTCTACTTAATCATATACAACAGACAAAGTGTCATGGGGAGAAGGTTTTTATGCCCATCTAGGAGCGAATGTTTTGGGTGACAGGCAGCCATCGCTGGGCACACAATCACTCACACAATATAGGGGCAATTTAGATAACAAAACAAACATTACTTGTGTTATCCAAAGTAGATACTGTAAATGCTAAATTTAACATAGTTAAATTTTAACAAAATGAGATTTTTACTATAATGCAGCAATGAAAATAATAAAATTGCAACATCAGAAAGCATATAAAAAATAGCTGCTTTATTGTCCTTGACCCCATTTATACCCCCTTCCGTTCTTCACTTACAAAAACACTTCCTGGTTTTATATCATAGGTTTATTTTTATGCGAAGGGGATTTCAGAGTCAGTGACAGTCAAAGCTAAAAATGAGACTTCTTTGTCCGTAATAATGAATTCATGTGCTTCCATAGATTGTGTATTCCAAAGTCAACTTATTTTTTTCTTCATTAGAAAAAGCCTTTTAGAAACTAATAAGATGTTTAAGTTACAACAGATATCGTAGAACAGGACAAGTGGTACACAACAAATAACATTACAAAAACAAGACATTTATTCATTCATTATCTTCCGCTTTGACCTATATTAGGGTCGCGGTGGGGTTCCCCATGCCCATCCAGGGGAGAACGTTTCGGGCACTGGGCAGATACACCCAGGACAGGGCGCCAATCCATCGCTGGGCACACACTCACCCAGACACGCACACATAAACACACTCTATATGGGGCGATTTGGAGAACTCGATTGACTTGATCCATGTTTTTGGACTATGGGAGGAAACCGGAGAACCCGGAGGAAACCCACGCGGACACGGGGAGAACATGGAAACTCCACCCAGATAGGGATTCGAACCGGGAATCCCTAGTGCTAAGAGGCAAACGTGCTAACCACTAAGCCACCGTGCCACCCCAAAACAAGACATAAATAAAGTAATATAAAGGTCATATCTCAGACTGTAAAAAATATCTCCTAATCTTTAGATACTGTGGTTTACACACTATAGTGTGGATTTGATAGTTACAAATACAAAATCAAAATATTTTTCGTTCGTTTGATCATGATGGACATCTAACAAATCTTTGTGCTCTACAAACTTTGGTTTATTTTAGAAAAATATGAGTAAAGTAACAGTAAAGACAGACGTTTTCTCCACTACTACTACTACTACTACTACTACTACTACTAATAATAATAATAATAATAAGGCAGCACAGTGGCTTAGTGGTTAGCACGTTTGCCTCTCAGTGTTGGGAATCCAGGTTTGAATTCCAATCTGGGTGAGTTTTAATGTTCTTCACATGTCTGCATTTACTTATTCCAGGTTCTCCGGTTTTCTCACGCAGTCCAAAAACATGGATTGAAGGTAAAAGTGAGTGCTCCAAATGGCGCATATAGTGTGTGTGTTTGTGAGCAAGTTTGCCTAGCGATAGATTGGCACCCTGTCCTGGATGTGTCGGCCCAGCGCCCGAAACGTTCTTCCCTGGATGGGCAAGGGGAACCTCCCTGCAAGCCTAGTAGGGAAATAAGCTGAATATAATAAATTATTAATAAAAACAATAATGGTAATAATGGTGTTGATTGTTTAAAACATTAAAAAGGCATACTCAGGAGATATTAAATATATTATATTAAACCTTTTTACTTGATTGACAGTTTTTATTTGAAATTTACAGTTTAACTATTATTTTTCTGTAAATGCACAAACCATAGATTTCTCACTTATAAGTCTTAACTTTGCAAACTTATTTGAAATTATGGTCTAGACAGTTTAAAAGCTATTGACAAAAATTTTAAGCAAATTACATATTACATACCAGCATGTTTTTAGATTATCATGATCAAGGACCTACGTGCTCTAAAGCTAAAGTGCTAACCCCTTTTGACACAATGTCAATGCGTACTAAAAACCTTTATATTTGTTAAATATCCAAATGGCTACACTGCATGTACAGAACAAAGGCAATAAGTTTCCCAGCATCGAGCCTATTAATAAGTTTACAGAGCTTCAGTTAAACACTGGGACATTACAACATCATGCCTTAGCCTTAGTTTGTGTCTGTCTATACCACTCCTTCAGGGATATCAACTGTTTTCCTTGTGCTGACCGTTGTGCATTTGGACTGTGCATTTGGACATGCGGTGTCTGTGCCATGCCATTAGGCATGATACATGTATGCGAAAAGGCCCAGGATGCCCTGGCAGGCAGCTGAGAGTTTGCCAACAGCAGGACATGAACAAAGGATATGGGTTGTTCAGGATATGGGATGTCAGTAGGTACTGTTACACAGAGAAATTAGTAAAGCGGGAATAAACCATAATATGATGCACAATCCACAATAGTAGCCGTGAAGAAACAAACATGCACACCGAATAAAAAAAAAAAAATGCAACAAATCCAGAATCATGTACTTATCCTGAGTGCAAATAAGGAACATGTGATCAGAATCCAGGTGTGGGTAAGCATGAAACCCAAGTGGATGTACCAACCTTATTGTCATTTTATTTGTCTCATGTGGTTGAGTCAGGCCTGCCCACTTATGTTTCCAGCATGCCATACCTTGTAACATAAACTTAAAAAAATTATGAATAAGTTTCAGTTTTGAATTTTCTTTCTTTACAATGCATTTCTTTTTTATATTTTTTTCAGTTAACGGCATTAAGTCTTTATTGTTCTTCTCCCGATTTCCCGTTATTCAAGGTTTCTGAGAAACCCAGCTCTCTCCCTGTGTCCCAAGCCCCTATTGGCTGTAGTTGGTATATATATATATCTGTTGTTGAGGTGGCATGATGGCACAGATGTTAGCATTTTGACACAACAGGAAGATTCCAGGATTTATGCATGGGTCAAGTTGTTCCTTTTGTTGTGGAGTTCACCTGTCCCTGTTCTTGTGTTGGGTTTAGTCCAGTTTCCACAAGCTAAGCATATGCCAAAGGGTAAATTTAACATATAAAAATGTTATATATATTATATATATAATAGTGTGTTTGTACATCTGGTCCCACGACTGAATACATACATCTGAGTATATGGACAGGATTGGCATACAGTTAATATGGTGTCATGTTGAATGTGTTGCTCTTCCTACAGTTTAATACTGAGCTAAAAAAATCAGTGCTAACTTCATACAGTGTGAACAGTAAAGGAACTTTGAATGAGGCATACAAGAAAATACTATTATTTAACTAACATTAATTTCTTCAGCATTATTTTTTTCAGCACAGCAACTTTACACTGTTTTACAACCTGTACACTGACTAGTAGTAACTAGTAGTAACACTTTATTTTGTACATCAGGTCAGATGCTAACTGCATTTCATTGGTACTGTACCTGTACTTTGTACAATGACAGTAAATTTAAACTTAAATTTGATAGGCAACCTTTTGGCCAATCATATATCATTCTATATATCTATATTTATCCAACCATTCTATATCCATAGAATGAGGTCATGTGTAGTGTCTGTGAGTGAGACTGTTGACAGGGGTGAAGAGAGGCTAAAACAAGTAAATATTATAAATTAATTTAAATATAATGTAAATAAATGAGCAGAGTTCCTTCACTGTAACATCAATATAACAGGAAGATTCAGAACTGTACATCCCACAGTGGTGTTGGAGGAGAGAGGGCAAGCTGGCCTTTCTATCTGACCCTGGTGTGTCATTTATTATTTGTGTTAAATTGAAATTAGGATTTTGATTAAAATATTAAACAAAAATATGAATGTCTGCTATTGAAAAAAGAGAATACCATTTCCATGTAAGGATGTACATGATCTGCAAAAATGCTTAGGTAGGTGGTATGTGTCAAATTAAAATCCACAAGGTTTGACCCAAGGTTTCCAAACAAACATTGCCCTATAACATCACATAGTTTTAGTGAACCATGTTAAAATATACATAAAACAATATTATAAATGAAATTTAAGCATCTAAAGGAAATTAAGTCACATACCTGGAATATTTTAAAGAATCATTATTAGTTGTTTATTTTGCACAGTCATTTCCTCCAGACTATAAGGGGGAAACTATAAGCCCACTAAACATACCAAAGGTTATAAATAAAACGGGGCGTGAATTATTTAAGCATTGAAAATAAAAAAAAACCTAAACGGGAAGTCATTCTAACCGAAAGAGAAAAAAACATTCATTTCATTTAAATGAAAGCATTAGATTCACTTCCTTTGTGCTACTTGAGCAGTGCTTCAGCTTAGATGAATACCACCACAACATATATCGTGTGAGCCAAAGGCAGTTGCCAGCACACAGTGATGTAGATCACAAAGGTAATTAAGCCTATGATTATTATACAACATTATTATATTTCTGTGTTAAAAAAGCTTATTTGAGCAAATTTAAGAAAATAACTTTGGAACTGTAAATTTCAGTTAATGCATACATAAATCTACATTTACAGTTACTTTTATTACAATACAATAACACTTTTTAGTTATTTTTTATCGTCTTCACTACGATAAAGCAAACTCCTACATTAAAAACATAAATTGTATACCTTTCTTCAGAAATCAGTGGGGGTGAATAATTTACTGTGTGGTCTCAGCTGTTCCTGTAACTTAACCAAAGTTAAAACAGAGACGGAAGTTTCACTTCAGCATTTTGTAAGTAATAGTCTGTCTGTGTTGTCTCTGCAATTTAATGTGGCAAATGTAACAAAGAATAAATCATCTGTAGTAAATAATGTTTACACCACTTTGGTTCAGCTTTAAAGGACATTCTGTGTTGAATAGTGATGCCTAGCAATGATGGAACTTGAATTAAAAAAATTAAGGGTAAAAGAAGAAAACATGTTTTTATTGCTGCTAGTTTATAAATTCAGTAAACAATATAAAAGGGGGTCTTACAAAATGTATTTCAATTCTGGATATTGATATTGTTAAATAGGAATGGGAATGGAAATGAGATACAATTGGAGGTATAAGGTATTACTCTTTAGTATTCAGTATTCACATTTAATACTCACATTTAATTTAATTTTACTTTGATTCTAAACTGAGAAAAAATTTCACTTAGTAGATTTAAGATTGTTCTAACTGGATGCAAATCAACAAGACACTCTAAATGATAACTTTACTAGCATTCCATAGGCTTGCTTAGTCAAAAAAAGGTTTTAAAAATTTTAAATAACAACCTTGGATGTTGTCAAATTCACACATCTTTTATTTCTCATTGTTATCAGGTATTTCATCATGGAACTGAACATATCTCTGCCTGACCACTTTCCTGCATTGTTCAAAACTGTCAGCCTAGTGTTCTACGGCATCATATTCTGCATTGGCTTGGTGGTCAATCTTACGGCCCTCTGGGTCTTTGCACTGACGACGAAAAAAAGGAGCTCTGTCACCATCTACATGATCAATGTGGCTGTGGTGGATCTCATTTTCATTTTACTGCTTCCCTTTCGGATGGCCTATTACAGTATGGACTACTGGTCCTTTGGAGACATGTTCTGCAGGATTAATGCAGCTCTTACAGTGCTTTACCCATGTCTGGCTCTATGGCTTTTTGCACTGATAAGTGCAGACCGGTATGTGGCCATAGTTCAACCACGTCACAGCAAAGAGCTGAAGAATGTGCACAAAGCCATGTTGTCATGTGCGGGTGTCTGGATTATGACGCTTGGTGGTGCTGCGTCAATGCTTTTCTTAAAAGACGATCCAGATAAGTTTTCCAATCACACAACCTGCCTTAAAATACATGACATTGTTTACCTGCGTCGTGACAACCCTGTCCACTTTTCCAGACTGGCTTTTTTTTTTGTTGTTCCTTTGCTTATCATGGTGGGATGCTACATCATCATTGTGGATAATCTGATTCATGGACGTACATCCAAGCTTAAGCCCAATGTCAAGCAGAAGTCCATTCGCATCATCATTACTTTAATTATGCAGGTGCTTGTGTGCTTTGTGCCCTTCCATATCTGTTTCGTGTCCCTGCTGTTGGTGCAGAGCATAAACAGCTATAATATATGGGCTACCTTCACCACTTTCCTAATGAACATGAGCACTGTTCTAGACATCATCCTTTACTACATAGTGTCTAAGCAGTTTCAAGACCGAGTTATCAGTGTGATCCTGTACAGAAACTACTTAAGAAGTGTGCGACGAAAAAGCCGACACACTGGAAGTGTGCGCTCCCTTAGTAATCTTACAAGTGCCATGATCTAATCTAAAAAAAGTGCAGAATGTGAACAAATAGCATACATTTTTATTAGATGATTATTAACTGGGCGGCACGGTGGCTTAGTGGTTAGTACGTTCGCCTCTCAGCGCTAGGAATTCCCAGTTAGAATCCCCATCTGGGTGGAGTTTCCATGTTCTCACCGGGTCTGCGTGGGTTTCCTCCGGGTTCTCCTGTTTCCTCTCACAGTCCAAAAACATGGATCAAGTCAATTGAGTTCTCCAAATTGCCCCATATAGAGTGTGTTTGTGTGAGTGAGTGTGTGCCCAGCGATAGATTGGCGCCCTGTCCTGGGTGTATCTGCCCAGCGCTTGAGACGTTCTCCCCTGGATGGGCATGGGGAACCCCACCGCGACCCTAATAGAGGATAAAAGAGGAAGATAATGAATGAATGAATGAATGAAAGGATTATTAACTGGACAAAAGGTTCATATACAGCATATATTTGGTGTGACTCTAATTTACTCTATAATTGTCTTTTATTATAGTATATGAAAACTGACATATTTGATTCAAGAGTTTAATAAATGCTTTAAACTGTATTTTAATTGAATGTGCAAATTGCTTCTTTGATCCAGTGAGTTTATAAACCAGGTTACTCACATCTCTGAAACAGGCACGTGCAGCATTAGACCTGGGCTTCCGGGGCTATAACCCCGGATGTTTTCTCAGTAGCCCCAGATCAAATGAGAGCAGCTTTCTCTGGCAGTCTCTCCTCCAGCAGCGGGACCGAACGATGGAGTCACTGTCAGCTGTTTTTACTTCCAAGCTCTGTGTATATATAAGGGAGACAGATTTTTTTCGCCAGTAGCGGGAGTAAATTTACCGTAATAACTGTAAGTTGGCTGTAAAGAATTTTCCTGAATGCGCAAACTGTCGCAAAGTTATGGTATTTCAAAGCAAACCCTTGTTAAAACTGTAAAACGGACTCGTAAAATGGATTCATGCTTTTCTGACGAACCTCAGGTTCGTTTATTCAAAAAATTTAAGCCGAAACCATCATTTATTAGAACTGGGCTCTCCATACCTATACCTATCCAGTGGAGAACTTTTCGGGCGCTGGGCAGACTCTTAGGACAGGGCACAAAACCACCACTGGACACCCTCACCCACACAAATACACTATATACAGTGGCAATTTGGACCAGCCAATGCACCTCAGTTCCATCTTGTTGTACTGCATAAAGTTATAAGTGATGAATGAATTCAAAGAAAATAAGGGTCGATCTGGTTGCTTCAACACATGAATATTTTGAGTTGGCTACACCAAGGCCCTAGCAGGCATACATTCAATGTATTCACGCCCTTTGATTGGAGAGTCAGAAAGTGCACAGCTTCTTTCAAACAGACATCTGCAGAAATTTTAATTTATGCCAGAAATATGACTTTCAGCATTAGATTCAATGGCAAAAGGACTTCCTGATGGAACAAATTGATCTCTTTTTGAGGAAACAACAATGATGGAATTTGTGTACAAATATTCAAGAATTTTGATATGAGTGATAGGACTGATATTTTCCTAAATAATATTGTGCACTGCAGGCTTGTTTCTTAATAAAGGCATTTAATCTGGCTACATAATTTAGCTATCTGTGATGCAATGACTTTTTTTTTTTTACTGCATTTCTGCTTAATAAGATGTTTTTTAAAATAGTTTTTGACAGGTGAATGATTCAGACAGAGCATTAGTGAAATGCATGGCCTGCTGTGTTGTTATGTATGTCGAATGTGGTGCAGTGGATTGTGGACAAGTATTTTCACTTAGGGTTGTCTAGGATATTGCTCTAAAAGTAATTTTTAAATGCAACCTTCCAAACTAAATTAATGCTTCTCATTCTATTAAAACAACAAGCATGTTTGCCAGCTCCTTCAGATAAGCGAAAATATTATTGTCATTTAATTGACTATTTTAATTGGTTTAAAATTTGTAAAATTGTATAATAGTGTATTTTATAACGTCTGTTCTTTTAAGAACATTGACAACGTTAATTTCCATGGTTACACTGCTAATTACCGCGGTTACCACGTTACAAAGTTTCCAAAGTTAGCATTAAGGGTTATTCGGAAGCTGAAGAGCAACAAGTCGCAATGTGATGAAAATACAGCTCTCTCGATACTTATGCAGCCAATGAGGTTTGTGTTCTGTTAGTAATTACGGTTCCAAATCAAGATGTAAATTCGTGTGGTAAAACCAACAAAGGATCATTCTTAAGATTATTAGTTTACAATGCTGAAATTGCTCATTGTATATTTGTTCATTTGATTTATGTTACAGTTCTTACAGTTGGGTATAAAGTTATGTACAAAGTTAAGGTGCAAACTCAAGAATAAACCTAATCAGTATTGGCAAGAATATTTGTGCTGTCGACTTTAATCTGAGGGAGCTACAGTAAGAACTTACTGCTTCACTGCTTGAGGAATCCTGCAGATAGAAGATGTCGAATAGTCATAGTGATACGAATAGCGATGAGAGCCAAACGCTTGTAGAGTCAAGATCAAGCGTCACGGATGAGCCGCAGTCCCATGCTGACACGCATTCACAAGTGACTGACTGTCCAAAGGGTCCTGATTCAAAGAGACCAAAGAGTCCGCAAGATGACGGAGAAGGGTCAAGCACTACACGACGAACAAGTGAAAAGGATTGAATGTCGCTTCAGTGTGTGCTACAAGAAGTGGAAGGAAGTCATTCAGACCATCAACCAAAATTTAGGTGGACAGTGTTCAGCCGACTTGTTGGATGAAAATGTTACCAAGGTGAATGATGCCTCAAAAAACTTGAATGCTATCTATGACGAGCTAAGACGAATCAGTGTTCCTGATCAAGATACACGTCGTAGAATCGACATCTGTCAAACAGTGACACAGAAGATTTTCAAGAACATGGTCTTGAAGAGCCAAGGTCAGCCAAGAGCAGCATTTGCCTTCGCAGCATCAAGAATTCAAATTATTCCCATCGATCTTCTACTAGAAAAAGGAGTGCAGCTGCCGAAGTTGCTGCCAATGAAGCCACCTTGAAAGTAATCCTAGAGCAAGAACATCATATAGAAGAATTACAGAGGCTAGAAGCTGATGCTGCCCAGCTAAAGGCTAAACAGGAAGCTGAAGCCACCCAGCTAAAGGCTGAACAGGCCAGGCTAAAGGCTAAACAGGAAGCTGAAATTGTAGAAAGACAAGGAGTACTAGAAGCCAAGCGCAGAGAAATAGCACGTCTGGAAATGGTTAAAAAACTGAAAGCAACTAAGGCACGGCAGCAAGTATATGAACAAAGTAAATGTTATTATCGAACATCTAAAAGAAAGTCAACGTTCAGATGACGAAATAGATAAGCTGCTTCATCAAGCTGTTCCTGCGAAGGGTGGAAAAGAAATCATCAGGAACTGAGTCCACCACGTTGTTCTTTCCCACCACAAGTTATTATAAATCCAGCTGAAGACAACACAGTATCCTTTGCTAAGGTACTTGCAGAATCGATTAATGCTAATCGCCTTCCCATCCCAGAACCAACAATATTTAGTGGTGATCCACTTTGGTATAAGGACTGGAAAGTGTCCTTTCAGACGCTTATAGACAGAAAGAACATACCAGATGAAGAAAAGATATATTATCTACGAAAATATGTGGGTGGAAATGCGAAGAAGGCCATAGAGAGTTACTTCCTGCAAGGGACTGAGTCAGCCTATTTTGATGCATGGCACATCCTGGAAGAACGTTCATTCATCCTTGCACAAGCCTACAGAGATAAGATCGAAGCATGGCCCAAAATAAGTACCAAAAATAATACAGAACTGCAAGAACTGGTTGACTTCCTTCGTAGTTGTGAATCTGAAATGTCTCAAATAGAAGATCTCGAAGTGCTTAACAATTGCAGCGAGAACAGAAAGGCATCCAACTTGCGTTCAAGATAATCTTACTAAAGAAGAACACAAGCAAGAAAGAACGCAAGTAGTAAAGGCTGACGAAGCAAAACACAAAGACAAGCCAAAGGATGAAAAGCCAGAACAACTACAAGATCAACCAAGTACATCTACAAGTACATGTGAAGCCATAGTACATAAAGTCATCCAGAGTGGCAGCCACACCCATGCATCTACAATAATTCCGGTGTGGGTCTCTGCTACGGCTAAGCCAAATTGTGAAGTTCTTGTGTACGTACTTCTGGATACACAGAGTTATACGACATTTATACTTGAGGAGACTACAAGGGCACTCAACGTAAGGAGTGAACCAGTCCAGCTGAGTATTACCACGCTATCTTCAACAAATAGCATTGTGTCCTGCAAGAGGCTAACCGGTTTACAAGTAAGAGGGTTCTATTCAGACGAGATAATACCTCTTCCTGTGACTTATTCAAGAGAAATTATGCCGGCAAATAGAAATCATATTCTTACACCGGAGATAGCAAGGTTATGGACTCATCTGGAACATATTGCAGATGAGATTGCTCCTCAGCAAAGCTGTGAAGTTGGCCTGTTAATAGGCAGCAACTGTCCTCAGGCTTTACTACCAAAACGAGTAGTGGCTGGTGAAAGAAACCAACCCTTTTCACAGCAAACGGATCTGGGATGGAGTGTGGTAGGCTGTGGTAATCCATGTTTCAACTATGGAGATGGTATGGGAGTAAGCCACCAAGTGGTAGTGAAGAAAGTGGTACCAGATCTTCAGTCTTGCTCAGATCTTACAAGTGAAGTGTATTCTGCCAAGTTCCAAGGAACCTCTCTGAATGATCATCTTTTAACTGGTCCAGATCTAATGAATGCCTTGGTGGGAGTTTTGTTTCGCTTCCGAAGAGGTCCGATTGCAATAATGTGTGACATAGAGCACATGTTTTACCAGTTCCATATGAAAACAGAACACCAAGATTATCTTCGATTCATTTGATAGGAGAATGGGAATCTTGAAGTTTAACCTTCCACCTATCGAATGAAGGTCTATTTGTTTGGTGCAGCCTCATCACCTGGATGTGCCAACTATGGACTCAAGAATATCGCCGCGGAAGGACGGGGACGCTTTAGTGATGACGCCATCAAGTTCATACAACGGAATTTTTACGTTGATGATGGCTTCTTAAGCATGCCATTTACAAGTCAAACAATCTAGCTGGTGAAAGAAGCCAGAGAACTTTGCAGCACAGGCAACCTACGACTTCACAAGCTTCACATGTTTCTAATGGTAGGGAAATCCTCGACACCATTCCCAAGAAAGAATTTGCTGAAGCTGCTACAACCAAGGATATAGTATTTGGAGGATTGCAAATAGAAAGAACTCTTGGGGTGCAGTGGTGCGTGGCTTCTGACGAGTTTCGGTTTAGAGTGGTTATCAAGGAGAAACCACTTAACCTTAGAAGATCATCGGGAAAGCATATCCCGCTGCAACCGTGTTGGGACGATACTTTACTCAATGATTCACGACCTCAGTGGGAATGTTGGCTCCAAGAATTCTTGACCAATCTCTTCTGGAGTTGGTGGAAGAAAGAGTATCTCCATATTTCCTTTAGACAGCGAATACTCAAGAATTGCAGAGACGTAAGAGTCAAGAATTGGTCTTCTGCAAGAAGATGCTACATTGCGTAACCAGTGAGAAAAGTGAAGTCGTGCATCAGTTATTCCAACTTTGAGAAGAAGTTAAAGTGTGTCTTCAAACCTGTCCACCTAGACAACCTAGACACCTAGAAGCTGAGTGAAGACCATCATCTTCATTTTCACTTTACAGTTGTAAGTTCATGCAAATTCATGACCAAGCTAGTGTGCTAGGAGTATAACTGCCTACTTGAGCAGTTTATATTTTAATTGGTTTAAAGTTTGTAAAATTGTATAATGTTGTATTTTATAATGTCTGTTCTTTTAAGAACATTGACAACGTTAATTTCCATGGTTACACTGCTAATTACCGTGGTTACCACGTTACAAAGGTCCCAAAGTTAGCATTAAGGTTTATTCGGAAGCTGGAGAGCAACAAGTCGCAACGTGATAATATAGCTCTCTCGATACTTATGCAACCAATGAGGTTTGTGTTCTGTTAGTATACCAATTATGTTTGTTATTACCTTTTCTAGCATTAGAGTGAATTGATATGTAATTACGGTTCTAAATCAAGATGTAAATTCGTGTGGTAAAACCAACAAAGGATCATTCTTAAGATTAATAGTTTACAATGCGGAAATTGCTCATTGTATATTTGATTGTATATTTGATTTGCATATTTGTTTATTTGATTTATGTTACAGTTCTTACGGTTGGGTAACTTTATGTACAAAGTTAAGGTGCAAACTCAAGATTAAACCTAATCAATATTGGCAAGAATATTTGTGCTGTCGACTTTAATCTGAGAGAGCTACACCTGTACACATGTTGCTCTTCTCCTTTTTTTTTCTTTGACAGTTTTTTTTTTTCTGGCTGGAAACTGAAAAACTGTAGAATGCCGCTGTAGAATGCCGTAGAATGATTAAATAATATATACAAATAATAATATTTTCAAGTTTTGTTTATCTTAGATTGTAACTAATTAAAGCATTTCAATGACCTGATTTTTAAACATCTTATACTACAAAAGTAGGTGTTGGATTTATATGAACATCAGCATGTAAGACTTGTTTGACGTGAAATGCTCAAGGTGGTCTCCATTTTAACATTTCTAATTTTGGCAAAGTACTGCATTAACATCAATTACAGTGTTTGTAGGGACAGTCGCAGCGTGTTCTGCACTTTTGGAGTGATCAGACTCAGCATTTGATACACCTCCAGTTGCATCTGAAGCCAGTTATTGGTTTCAGTGTTGAACCTTTAAGAGGTTTGCTATTCCGGAGTGCTGATGCTGGGGAATTCATATGTTGTGTCTTTTTTTTAAAGTTTATACTTAAACTTAGATTTAGATGGTCAGAATGCTCTCTATGGTGCTTTTATAGAATGTGATGAGGATGGTTGGGGGCAGATGGACTCTCCTCATTCTGCACAGGAAATGCAGGTGCTGCTGTGCCCTACTGACCAGTGACATGGTGTTTACAGACCAGGTGAGATTGTCTGTGACGTGCACCCCAGGAACTTCACGCTACTGACCACCTCCACAGCCTTGTTGTTAATAGTAAAGTGGAGCGTGGCTGGGCTGGTTCTTCCTAAAGTCGATGATAATCTCTTTTGTTTTATCGACGTTCATGATCAAGTTGTTGGCACTGCACCAGCCCAGCAACAGCTCAACTTCCTCTCTGTAGGCTAGGTCGTTGTCGCCCTTGATAAGGCCCACCACTGTAGTGTAACTTCACAATGTCCGGGAACTTCACAATGTAATTTGTGATAGATCTAGGGACACAGTCGTGGGTCATCAAGGTGAACAGCAGGGGGCTCAATACACATCCTTGAGGTGATCCTGTGCTGAGGGTGATGACACTGGAGATGTTTTGACCCACCATCACTGACTGGTCGTTCAGTGAGGAAGTCTAGCAGCCAGTTCCGCAGGGGGGTGCTCAAGCCCAGGGGTTCCAGTTTGTACACCAAATGCTGTGGAATATTGGTGTTAAATGCAGAACTGAAATCCAGGAACAGCATCCGCACGTGAGTGTTTTTCTCCTCCAGATGGGCAAGGCTCAGATGAAGAGCAGAGTAGATGGCGTCCTCAATGGATCGGCAAACTGGAAGGGCTCAAATGTGGTAGGAAGTCCGGAGGTAATGTGCTTCTTAACCAGCCTTTTTTTGGCACAGGAATGATGACGGTGAACTTTTGTGTGTTGACTCTCCTCAGAGTACTCCACACATTATAAATGTCAAGGCAGAGTACCTTCTCATCCTGATGGGGGGCAGCTTTTTCTGCAGGGGTTTTATTTAGTGCCTCAAATCTTTCAAAGAAGGTGTTAAGTTTGTTTAAAAAGTCTACATCAAGATGACATTTAGGAGGGGCTGCCTTGTAATTTGTAATAGCCTGTATGGCACACCATATGTCCTTGGTGTTATTGGAATCATGGAAAAAGTACTGGATTTTCCATCCGTGTGCACGTTTTGCAAGTTTGATGGCACAGTTAGGTTGGCTCTCGCTGTTCTAAAGTGCCCTTACAGACATAGCTACCAGCTTGGCTTGGCAGCCGTAGTTTTGCTTTTGGTTGTGATTGCATTTGATCATGCTGGCTGTCATGCTCATTGGGTTAGGTTGCAGCATTCTGAGACTATATGGTGCAGAGAAAAGGTAAACTTGTTTTTTACTGAGTATTAATTGTGTATTATTGATTTGCCCTATGCCAAGTTTTGTATGTACACAATACTTTTGTAAAGGTTATCTTTAAGGAATGTATGGTAGAGGATGCTGGAAATATAATACAAAATACTGGTACATGTTTTTACAGCATTAAAAAAGGAGACTAGGTTCTCTGGGGAGGTAGGACAGAACTGTATTAATTTTAAATGGAGAAGACACCTCATTTTCATTGGCAGCAGAAGCAATCATATGTAAGTGATTCGATGTAACAACTTTAATCTTGATTTGCAATCTTTATCTGTATTACTTTTATCTTATGAGGGGCGGCACGGTGGCTTAGTGGTTAGCACATTCGCCTCTCAGCGCTGGGGATTCCCGGTTCGAATCCCCATCTGGGTGGAGTTTCCATGTTCTCCCCGTGTCTGCGTGGGTTTCCTCCGGGTTCTCCGGTTTCCTCCCACAGTCCAAAAACATGGATCAAGTTAATTGAATTCTCAAAATTGCCCAATTTAGAGTGTGTATGTGTGAGTGAGTGTGTGCCCAGCGATGGATTGGCGCCCCCCCCCCCCCCCCCCCCCCCCCCCCCCCCCCCCCCCCCCCCCCCCCCCCCCCCCCCCCCCCCCCCCCCCCCCCCCCCCCCCCCCCCCCCCCCCCCCCTTATCTTATGGACTGATAATAGACTTTGTGAATGCTGAAGACTAATGTTCCAACTCATCTTTTACGACTAGGAATCAAAGATTAATTAATCTCTTGTAATGAAAAATTTAAGCATTGATTATATTAAGGTTGGCATGTGTCTATTACAAGTGGACATAATTACTATTATTATTATTATTATTATTATTATTATTATTATTATTATTATTATTATTATTATTATTATAATTATAAAATATTAATAACAGCAAAAAATACTAAACTGACTAGAAATTAGAAAGTCCATCCTGTCACGGTGCACTGCTATTCCCGAGCAAGGAATGCTAATACGCGCGGAATGGAGCTAGGAAGAAATATAAACTTAAAGGTTTTTAATTCCAAGTACAGAGATACAGATACAGGTACATTGAACAAATAGCAAATAGCTATGAAATAGCAAAAACAGGTCACATGACAAAAGAAATGCAAAATGAAGGATCCAATAGAAAGATGAAGCTAATTAACTTAAAAGAGTTAATTAAAAGTAAAGGAGTTAACTAATTAAAACAGACTCAAGATAACGAAAAACTGAATCAAAAAGTGGGTTTACCATTTTAGAATGGAGTAAGACCTATGTGATGATGTGTTCTGCCAGGAGTGAGATTAAATAGAGCAGCTACAGCTTGTCGTACCTAATTGGGAATTGTAGTTCATTCATTCATTCATTCATTCATTCATTATCTTCTGCTTAATCCTCTAGGGCTAGGGCTCGGGGGGTTCCCCCATACCCATCCAGGGGAGAATGTTTTAGGCGCTGGGCAGACATACACACAGGACAGGGTGCCAATCCATTGCTGGACAGGAATTGTAGTCTTGAAGCTTTAAAGTTCAAGTTCATGTTTTTTTTATTTATATAGCGCTTTTTAAAGCAGCTTTACATTCTTTCAAGCCTAAACCCCCAAAGATCAAACCCAAGCAACAGTGGAAAGGAAAAATCAGACAGGTAGCAACAGTGCAGAACATAAATATACAAAATCTGTTATGAACAGGTGTCCATTTTCCAAAATTTGAAAAACTTAATTTGTTTAGTTTAGTGATTGCTGTTGATTCATTGGACCACTTAGAATGGCCTCACAGATATTGCTCGGCCACTGGGACCCCCACCTTGGTATCCTGTTCTTTAAACATTAGAGCCAGGTAAACAAACTTTTACTCAAATTAAAATGTGCCTATTGTGACAGGGTGTTATGGGTGTGTTCTGTTGACGGCAATTGTTTTCCCAACAGTTCAAATGGGCTCTCCTCAAGCACTGGAACATATATCCTAGGTCATGATTGACCTTCTGTTTGGCTGCTAGACTGAACAGATTCGTGATGACCCCCAATAATTAATAGAATGATTTTCACAAAAAATTTGGCAAATTGGGGACCTGTCTCTGGATATCCCTTGAACACAGACCATGCGGGAAGCCCACTGTCTCTTTAGCACTTGATAGTTAAGGCAATACGACACTTGCAAGCTTTGGAGAACCAGGACAACAGTATCACCCTTGGATGGTGTCAGACTTGTTATAAAGTCTAGGGCAATGTGGCATCATGGGTGCAAGGGGAGAGTGAATGGCTGGAAAAGACAAGGGTAGTTGAGAATGGGGTATCTTGCTGCGGACACGTCCTGTAGGCTGGCGCACAAACATCCTAACCACCCTTAGTTGCCTTAGCAACTTCAAACCACCCAATCTACTCTTCAGCAAAATACTTTAAAGAGTTGTTTACCACTGGGCAGCATGGATGATTAGTGTTTAGTACTTTCACCTTTCAGCACTGGGGATCCGGGTTCAAATACCAATCTAGGTGAAGTTATCCGCATGTCCCCATGGGTTTTCTCTGGGTTCTCCTGAAAAATGTGAATTCAAGGTAAATTGAATGCTCTAAATTGCCCCTCATATAATGTTTGTGTTTGTCTGTGTGAGTGAGTGTGCTCAGTAATGGATTGGCGCTCTGTCCTGGGTGTATCTGTGCAGTGCCCAAAAGTTCTCCCCTAGATGGGGATGGGGAACCCCCTTGCGACCATAGTAGAGGATTAAGGCAAAGATAATGAACAAATAATTTAATGAGTTGTTTACCACAATGTTGTTGAAAAAAGTCACCTAGTAGGTTTCATTGGTTGAGGTAAGGTAAAGAATCTTAAAATGCAGTTGGCTGAGTTTATATTATTACAAACTTTTGACACGAAAAGAAAGCTCAGTAAAGGGTGTTTTTTCAAGCACAATGTAATTAAGTGAAATGGCTTTTAACATTGTATTTATCTTTTTGACAATTGTTGTATATCACATCTCATTGTTGTTTATAACATCTCCTGTTTCCCATTAAGGGGAGAATGTTTTGGGCTCTGGGCAGATACACCCAGGACAGGGTGCCAATACATCGCTGGACACTGGGAGAACATGGAAACTCCACCCGGATTGCAAATCAAACCTGTATCCCCAGCACTGTGGAGGCGAACTTGCTTATGTATGCATAGATGTGATCTTTGCATGTAGATTACAGAAATTAAATTGCCCAAAGCGTAATAAATATCTGTGTAAATAAAATAATAAATGTTTACCAAACTACAAATATGAACTGAATTATTGAATTTCATTAACTGGCAATTATGAGTGGAACATTTAAATGCAAATGAAGGATTACTTTGCTATTTTGTACACTAATGAACTTCTGTACAGCTGAAGATTAGATGTAAGTTATTTAATACACCAGAAGGTGGAGTTATAGCGCAAAAATAAATTAACAGCGTGATCTTGCTTTAGTGAACCAACTACAGCAGGTGGAGCCATGCTACAACCCACCAGTAAAGAAAATTTGTTTTAAATGTCCGAAATCCCTACTTTTTTAAAGTTCTGACTTTAAAAACTAGGTACCTGGTGACTTCTATATAAGTATGCACATATTACAAAAATTGCAATAATGTCTGCCATACAGTTATAAAAATATAGAGCTTCAAATATCTTATCTTAATATATGGATGTATGGTATTTAATTTGTTTCACATACAGATGAAGAATCCATGTTGTGTTATACTTTAAAATACTGTAAAATAACTGTCACTAGAGCTGCAGCTAATTACACAATACTGTACATTAATCTATGTCTGCACAGATGGACTATACATTATGAGGCAATGGAAAATTCCCATGAATAGCAGCAAATGCTTCTGAAAGTAAAATGAGCAGGAATGAGAAGAAGTACATTACACAACACAAGAAGACAGTTAAGTATTGAGGCTACAACATCAAATACATGGTAGAAAGTAGAAATATAAAAACAACAAAAACAGCTGAGGAAGATTAAGAAGTCAGTTTAACAGCTAATAATTTAATCAAATAATAATGACAATCTGTCAAATGCATTTCTGTTCGTGTTAAATTGCTTGTATTTCTCATAGAGAATTGTTTGTCTTATTTTTAAGACATTTTAATGACATTAGAATTTGACTGTATATAAAATATATTCAAGTCTGACAGTGTCTCACATGCACGACCATCTGTGCAATCAGGAGTGGAAAGACCATCTAACATGATCCCTTGAGAACTGCAGCACAGGGTCTAATAACTTCCTTTAAACCTCTGCATTTAATGTATTTTTTTAAATTTAATAACAGTGGAGCACATTTTTTGTTTGCGTGTACTGACACTTATGTACCTCTCAGCCCTGGGACTCCAGGTTTAAGTCCTAATCTGGGTGGAGTTTACATGTTCTCCCTATGTCTGCGTGGGTTTTCTCCAGGTTATCCGGTTTACTCACACAGTCTAAAAACATGGATTTAACATGGATTTCCCCTGAATTTTAATCTGAATTGCCCCATATATGTGTTTGTCTGTCCGAGTAAGTGTACCCAGCAATGGACTGTCACTCTGTCCTGGGTGTATCTGCCTCGTGCCCCAAACATTCTCTCCTAGATGGGGATGTGGAATCCTCCTCCTCCTTGACCCTAGTCCCTAATAAAGGATTAAGCAGAAGATGATAAATTGAGATTAAAAATAATTTCCTACCAAGTTTGCACATTTTACACATAGGATGATATATGATACAAATGTGAAGTCATCAGAAGTGTGTATTATTGTGCTTATACGAGCCAATCATGTTTAAGGAACAGTACTACCTGTTTTACAATACATAATAAGATACTAGGCACGGTGGCTTAGTGGTTAGCACGTTCGCCTCTCAGCATTAGGGATTCCCGGTTCGAATCCCAATCTGGGAGGAGTTTCCATGTTCTCCCCGTGTCTGCGTGGGTTTCCTCCGGGTTCTCCGGTTTCCTCCCACAGTCCAAAAACATGGATCAAGTTAATTGCGTTCTCCAAATTGCCCCATATAGAGTGTGTTTGAGTGAGTGAGTGTGTGCCCAGCGATGGATTGGCGCCCTGTCCTGGGTCTATCTGCCCAGCGCCTGAGACGTTCTCCCCTGGATAGGCATGGGGAACCCCACCGCGACCCTAATAGAGGATAAAGCGGGTGATAATGAATGAATGAATGAATGAATAAGATACTACTATAATGCTAAGTACTACGAATGCATGATGTAATCTTATCTTCTGCTTAATAACTTATCTACCTAAAAAGATCTCATTAACTTCTCTGTAGTTTTTCATAGACAACAATGAGATCAAATCTTAAGGCAAAGGAAACTTAAGCACAGGCCTCCTGCTGATTAAATATGTCTCATTTAGATCAAGACCTCATCTCACACCTGTCTCCTTTTCAGTTTTAGTTGAGCTTTAGTTGAATTTACTGAGGACAGGAGTCTGAATGTTAATGCAACCATTTCTCATCCCAAAGACTAAGAGCTGTTTTAGTCCTGATACTGTACATTACTTCTTTGTCTTTAGTCACATTCAGAACCGAGCACATCTAATCTCCTTAATTTCCGTTTAATCCAATTCTAGCGACAAGAGTCGCGGGTTGTTCCCCTTGCATATTCAGGGTCGAAAGTTTTGGGTGCTGACACCAAGGACAGGAGGCCAATCCATCGTTGGGCACTCAATTTCTCACATGAACCCCCCCCCCCCACACACACATATACACACACACATACACGCACACACACACTATACATATAAATAAATAAATAGGGCAGGCAATGTATAGGGGCAATATATAAGAGAAGGCAATGTAGAGCAGTCAATTCCCCTTCTATCCATGTCTTTAGTGTTTTTTCTCATCTTTGTCTATATATTATTTATTCTAAACTATTTTAAAATAATTGTGACAAAGTTGATCTCTAAATTAGATGTATAAACACAAGAAGTTAGAAGTTCAACATTTGAGCCATAAAATTTTCCTCTGAAAAGTAATATGAGGAAATAAGTAATAAAACAACTTTTTTTGTAAAATAAATACACGGAAAAAATAAAATATTCAATGGGTGTATCTGCCCAGTGTACGAAATGTCCTCCCCTGGGTGAGCATGGGGGGGACCCCCAAACCTAGTCCCTATGAAAGGATTAAGCGGAAGATAATCAGATTAAATGGGATACATTTTACCAGGAAGAGATATATCACTTGTGTTTTAAACAATGAATTAATTATTGAAGCACATCCTCGTGAGTATACTTAGTATCAAGGAAAAAACGTTAGCCATGTGCTTTAATATGGTTCGTTTATAAGGCCCGTTCCAAAACCATTTATTATTTAACATTTTGCACTCTAAAGGATTCGGTTTAAAAGAAGAATCTTTAGCAAGTTACCAGCTTCCCTTGAGTGGACATGTCAGCAAATCCTGTCTGTTTGTTATGCTGCATCTTGTTAAATGCAGTGGTGTTACAAGAAAAGACATACTAATATATGAGTAAATATGGCCAAATGTTTTACACACAAAAAAATCAGACAAGGGCGGCACGGTGGCTTAGTGGTTAGCACGTTCGCCTCTCAGCACTAGGGATTCCCGATTCGAATCCCCATCTGGGTGGAGTTTCCATGTTCTCCCCGTGTCTGCGTGGGTTTCCTCCGGGTTCTCCGGTTTCCTCCCACAGTCCAAAAACATGGATCAAGTCAATTGAATTTTCAAAAATTGCCCCATGTAGATTGTGTTTGAATGAGTGAGTGTGTGCCCAGCGATGGATTGGCGCCCTGTCCTGGGT
>JAFMOD010001075.1:778533-904789 GCA_019802435.1 Corydoras maculifer | reverse complement strand
GCCTCTGGACTGGCAGACGGGGGTGGTGGTGCCTCTTTTTAAAAAGGGGGACCGGAGGGTGTGTTCCAATTACAGGGGAATTACACTCCTCAGCCTCCCCGGCAAAGTCTATGCAGGTGTACTGGAGAAGAGAGTCCGACTGATAGTTGAACCTCGGATACAGGAGGAGCAGTGTGGTTTTCATCCTGGTCGTGGAACACTGGACCAGCTCTTCACTCTCTCCAGGATCCTTGAGGGTTTATGGGAGTTTGCCCATCCAGTCTACATGTGCTTTGTGGACCTGGAGAAGGCTTTCGACTGTGTCCCTCGGGGTATTTTGTGGGAGGTGCTTCGTGAGTATGGGGTACATGGCTCCTTACTACGGGCCATTCAGTTCCTATATTTGCGAAGCAGGAGCTTGGTTCGCATGGCCGGCAGTAAGTCGGACTTGTTTCCAGTGAGGGTTGGACTCCGTCAGGGCTGTCCTTTGTTACCGGTTCTGTTCATAATTTATATGGACAGAATTTTTAGGCGCAGCCAGGGGATGGAGGGTGTCCGGTTTGGTGATCTAAGGATCACATCGCTGCTGTTTGCAGACGATGTGGTCCTGTTGGCATCATCAGGCTGCAGACTTCAGCTCTTGCTGCATCGGTTTGCAGCCGAGTGTGAAGCGGCTGGGATGAGAATCAGCACCTCCAAATCTGAGGCCATGGTTCTCAGTCGGAAAAGGGTGGAGAGTCCTCTCTGGGTCCGGGATCAGATCTTGCATCAAGTGGAGGAGTTTAAGTATCTCGGGGTCTTGTTCACGAGTGATGGTAAGTTGGAGCGTGAGATTGACAGACGGATCAGCGCGGGGTCAGCAGTGATGCGGACCCTATACTGGTCTGTTGTGGTAAAGAAGGAGCTGAGCCACAAGGCAAGGCTCTCGATTTACCGGTCAATCTACGTTCCGACCCTCACCTATGGTCATGAGCTTTGGGTAATGACCGAAAGAGCAAGATCGCGAATACAAGCGGCCGAAATGGGTTTTCTCCGCAGGGTGGCTGGGCTCTCCCTTAGAGATAGGGTGAGAAGCTCGGTCATTCGGGAGAGACTCGGAGTGGAGCCGCTACTCCTCCGCATTGAAAGGAGCCAGTTCAGGTGGTTCGGGCATCTGGTAAGGATGCCTCCTGGGCGCCTTCCTAGGGAGGTGTTCCAGGCAAGTCCGGCTGGAAGGAGGCCCCGGGGAAGACCCAGGACACGCTGGAGGGATTATATCTCTTAGCTGATCTGGGAACGCCTCGGGGTTCCCCCAGTCGAGCTGGTGGAGGTGGCTGGGGCGAGGGAGGTCTGGGTCTCCCTACTTCGGTTGCTGCCCCCGCGACCCGAACCCCGGACAAGCGGAAGATAATGGATGGATTGATGGACATGCATGCATACACTGTTACTGCTAAATGCAATAAAACAGACCTCTCCACTTGTCCATTAGGACTTTGTAACAACATACTTGACACCAAGAAGAGATACCAAGCATCAAATGTTTTTGATGCAAATTTTACACTATATTTTCAGGTTTTATTTGGACCATGCTCATATTTAGAATTTGTATGATTTTATGAGGAGCAATTTTATGGTTATCTAAAGTTTAGCTATATTTTTCTACTATAGAAAACTATGAGGCCTGAGAGCAAGGAAAACGGAACATTTTGATTTGTTGTTTTTGCGTTTGTGGAACAGCATCCATTTTTGTTTCATTTTTTCGAGAACTTTTGTAGCATGTTTATAGTAGTAACCTTTATAATTTTGACAGGGGATATTATTATAGAGAGGGGCGGCACGGTGGCTTAGTGGTTAGCACATTCGCCTCTCAGCGCTAGGGATTCCCAGTTCGATTCACAATCTGGGAGTTTCCATGTTCTCCTTGTGTCTGCGTGGGTTTCCCCCGGGTTCTCCGGTTTCCTCCCACAGTCCAAAACCATGGTCAATTGAATTCTCCAAATTACCCCATAAAGAGTGTGTCTGTGTGAGTTAGTGTGTGCCCAGCGATAGATTGGCGCCCTGTCCTGGGTGTATCTGCCCAGCGCCCGAAACAGTCTCCCCTGGATGGGCACGGGGAACCCCCTGCTACCCTAGTAGAGGATAAAACGGAAGATAATGGATGGACAGATATTATTATATAGAGCAAAGTATTTTAAGTTAGAACATCAACTCTGTTCTCAGAAAGGCTGGTCCTGTTTTTGTAGAATGTTTCACTTCAGGCTACATATCCACGATGTGGTTGTCCCTTCATCAAAACCTAAACAAAGTTAGCTTATTTTATGTTGTAGATACCATTTTTTAAAATATTTTTTATATTTGTCTGTGGCTTTTAAAACCTTTCTTTAAAAATGTGTCTTAAAAGGCGCCAATGGTAGACTTGTTTTGTCCTTGTAGCTAGTACACTGGCAGCTATTCCCAGCTTACGCTCCTTATTCACTCTGACATTTATCATTTACTCCGAAATTGTTACTAAAGGAATATGAGTAAATTATGGAGTTGGTCTACTTATTTTTTATCACAGTGTATGAACTTCTTTATTTCTGTAATTGAAATCCTTTATTATTAGGCGCCACATGTCAAGTGTATCATGAAAACATGAACTGAAGTGAATCTCTGCCACACAAAGACTGATTTAATGTTTGTTTGTTTGTGTGGTGACTCATAGACTCTGTAAGCAGCCTTTTGGAGGCAATAGGATGACACTCCCTGACAAGCAAGTATTCTGGCATTGAGTCGTAAATCTCCGTGAAGCTTTAATAATACCTTTCAACTCTCAGATGCGGGTTAAACGAGTGCTGAACCATGTAGCCCCAGTAGGAGAAATGAGCCATCCTTGAATGATGGCACTATGAAAAACTATGAAAAGTTCAATCTGGCATTTCGACAGGTAAATGATGACTCGTGTTCAGACACAGTGCTGGGTCATGATAGCTCACAATCTGTCTCCCACATAAACACACTTGCACACCTGTGCAAAAGGGAGATGGTGTCATCAACATGTATTTCTTTCCAGCTGTGAGCCCAGCTGCAGTTTGTGATAGAAGGTATTTATTTGAACAGTAGTTCTCACACCCATTACTCACTTCCCCACCCTTCCCCACAGTGCACATCCAATGACAAATGGATTGTGTCACTCTGAAATCAATAAATAAAGCAATAACATGGAGTGTAATGCTCCAAAACAGTGCTATAATAACAGTGGAGTGTTATTACTGGTGTATCCTGCATTGATTTAAAGTCAGCTGCCCATTCTGTCAAATAAATCAGATAAGTATTTCCATTAAGTAACAATTAGACCACAAATGGGTAATGCTAATCTTTTCTGCTTTTTTTTTCAACAGCAACATTTATTTAAAAAAATACTTTATTTATATAAGTCAAAAGTCTGTGTTTGTTTGCTTCCGGTTTCCTCCCACAGTCCAAAAACATGGATGAAGTCAATTTTACTTTCTCAAAATTGCCCCATATAGAGTGTGTCTGTGTGAGTGAATGTGTGCCCAGCGATGGATTGGCGCCCTGTCCTGGGTCCTGGGTATATATATATATATATATATATATATATATATATATATATATATATATATATATATATATATATATATACAGTATAGCATCAGGGTGGCTTAGTGGTTAGCATGTTTGCCTCTTAGCACTAGAGATTCCCTGTTCGAATCCCCATCTGGGTGGAGTTTCCATGTTCTCCTCGTGTCCGTGTAGGTTTCCTCCGGGTTCTCCGGTTTCCTCCCACAGTCCAAAAACATGGATCAAAGACAATTGAATTCTCAAAATTACCCCATATAAAGTGTGTGAAGTGTGTGCCAAGCAATAGATTGGCGCTGTGTCCTCCCCTGACCCTAGTAAAGGATCCTTTTGATCGAGGGTGTTTAGGCTTTTTTTTGACCATAGGCTTTTGAGTAAGTTTCCTAATTTTTAAGAGCGCTGTTATTATTAAGTTAAAAGTATGTTTTAGCAATCACTATCAATTAGTATCATTACTATTATTGTTCATCGGTATTATTATTTAAATGTTATTTAATATTTTTATTATTTCTGTATGTAGGGACTTAATTTAATTTAAAAAATAAATAACAATCACAGGCGGCACGGTGGCTTAGTGGTTAGCACGTTCGCCTCTCAGCGCTAGGGATTCCCGGTTCGAATCCCCATGTTCTCCCCGTGTCTGCGTGGGTTTCCTCCGGGTTCTCCGGTTTCCTCCCACAGTCCAAAAACATGGATCAAGTTAATTGAATTCTCAAAATTGCCCCGTTTAGAGTGTGTCTGTGTGAGTGAGTGTGTGCCCAGCGATGGATTGGCGCCCTGTCCTGGGTCTATCTGCCCAGCGCCCGAGACGATCTCCCCTGGATGGGCATGGGGAACCCCACCGCGACCCTAATAGAGGATAAGCGGGAGATAATGAATGAATGAATAACAATCACAGGCAAAAAACAAATTGTAGTAGTAGTCTTCAGTAAAAGTCCCTTCCTTCAGCTGCATCTCTCTCTCTCTCTCTCTCTTTTCTCTCTCTCTCTCTCTCTCTCTCTCTCTTTCTGTCTGGCTCTCTCTCTCAATTTCAATTTAAAAGCTTTATTTGCATGACAAATTATAATATATATTGCAAAAAGCTAATTTACAAAATAAAAAACAAAAACAATTACAAATGTACAAAATTACAAAAATGTACATAGTATACAATTACAATGAAATAGTATAATATATACATATATACATATTTAAATAAAATCTCTCTCTCTGTCTCTCTCTGTCTGTCAATTTTAATTTCAATTCTCTCCCTGTCTCTCCCTGTCTCTTTCTGTTTCTCTGTCTCTCTCTCTCTCTCCCACTCTGTGTTTCTCTCTCTCTCCCTCTCCCTCTCTCTCAATTTCAATCTCTGTCTCTCCTGTCTCTCCCTGTCTCTCCCTGTCTCTCTCTGTGTTTCTCTGTCTCTCTCTCTCTCTCTCTCTCTCTCTCTCTCTCTCTCTCTCTCTCTCTCTCTCTCTCTCTCTCTCTCTCTCTCTCTCTCTCTCTCTCTCTCTCTCTCTCTCTCTCTCTCTCTCTCTCTCTGTCTCTGTCTCTCTCTCTCCCTCTCTCTCTCTCTCTGTCTCTGTCTCTCTCTCTCTCCCTCTCTCTCTCTTCAGTACTGAAGTGTTTGTGCTCACTCCCACTTTTCACACAGTTCACTCGGTGGAATTTATTCAACCTGTCATTTTTTTTACAGATTAATTTATTCATTTTTGTACTATGTGGAATTATCAGTTTGGTGACGGAGGCGCTAAACCGCTGTGAAGTTTCGGTTTTTGAAACTTTGAGAATGGAGAGACGGAGAAGAGAAAAGGATTATTTAACTCGTCAAGTCTTAGTTTCAGGTCTGTGATTTCTAAATGTTTCTAGTTTAAACTACCATGAGAGACGTTTACGTAAAACAATGTGCGTAATGTTTTTACTAACGTTTATTACATTTAATCTGGTAACTAAAATTAACAAGATGAATATAACTCTTATTAAGTGCTTTATGCTCTCGCTTTGTGGAGATTTCAGTAATTTTACTGCACCACATGTTAATAAGACTTTAAAGGAAAGCTGAATTTAAAGGTGGTAACCTTTTTAAAAAGTTACATTTTCTTTTAGGCAGAATAAGATTTTTAAACCATTAAAAAAAATTATTGTGCTGTCCTTTTTTAAGATTGTTATATATAGTAACATCACACAAGCAAACCTATAGGTCCTATAGTTCTGTTAAAGGCTTTTGTGTTGGATTTTGTTAGTAGTGTGACTCTGTTACTTTATTTACATTGTGCTGTGTATTAAGCCATAATCCTGTTGTACTCAGTAGGGGTTTACCAATAAATGACATTCCTTATTTAAAACACCTTAGATTAAGGTGCTAAACGGATTACAGATTAAAGAGGAATGTTACAATATTCCATTCCATGGCTGCTGGCTCTTGTGCCATAACTTTCATTTACTAACATAAAAACCATTCTGCTAAGCAACTACACAAATGATTTTACAATTATTACACAAAATAAACATAAACTAGACCAAATCCAGTCAGAATAAAATAAACTTTTTTGGCCCAAATTAAGATAAAATTGGAATTACACACACACTGCTACTGCTTATGGCTATAACATAATTCTAAAATAATATGGGAAGCCCTCTCAGAAATATTTGGAGTGTGTCTGTGACATTTTTTTGTTGATACAGTTATTTTAATTGCTGATGGCTGCAATCAACATTCTGTTATCAAACCCATTAGCCAAAGTTTTATTGCTTTTCCTTTACGCAAGGTGGGCTAAAGATAAAAAAAAACTTGAGTGCAAATGAGTTTAAATGCTTTAGCATTACTAAAATCCTACACTGGATTTTATAATAACAGGTTTAAGCTGTATAATTGGGTGTGGTTTCGAAATACCTTTAGCCATGCAGTTACAATGGCATTTACATTAAATGTGTCTTCACTGTCCAAAGGAACATTTGCTACATTGCTTATTTACGATGTGTAAATCTACTTCAAAAGGAAAAGACATACCTCCGTCATCATAAACAGATTCCATCAATACCTTTGTGTATGTGCAGGTGCACTAACAGCTACACTGTGCAAGCGTTACACGCCAACTTTTTGTTTTTTGTTTAACCATCTCTTCAAACTTCAGTTTTAAGGATGCCGAGAGCATGTAGTGAAACAGCAGCATGTTATCAGCACAACCATGTGTGTTCATATGGCTGCACTGGAAACACGGTTGCTGAGGAGCAACCTTTGGAGACCTTTTCCTCTTCTGTGCATGGCATGTTGGAAGCCGTCATTTCTGGTGAAAAATGGGTGGAAATGCCTTTCTCCACCCGATCAGACCTTCAGGAAACGGTTAACTGTAGAACTATATTTGGTACCATGATGAAAGCATTTCATGCTGAAGCTATAAGAATTTTTTAACCATCCACAAAGAAAGAAACAGAGTTATATTTCTAACCAGATAAAGGCTACATTGCACCACCACAGGCTGTATAAAAAATTAAATCTTAAACAATAGAGCTTATTGTAATAATGGGGTTAAAAAAAGAGTTCTTACAACCCTTGATGGAGTTACACTGTTTAAATTAGTAAACATTTGTTGTGATGCTTTTTTTTACACAAATAAGAATCCTATACAAACATATTTCTTATTCACATGTAAGAATCAAGGCAGTATTGACTTTAATAAAACTGTAAAATTAGGTGCAGCAGTAATAGCATCATGTGCAAAATGGTAACTTGATGGTTAGCACGTTCACCTTCAGCGCAGCGAATCCAGGTTCTAATTCCGATCTGGGTGAAGTTTCCATGTTCTCCCCGTGTGGGTTTCCTCTGGGTAACCCAGTTTCCTCTCCCAGTCCAAAAACATGGATTTAAAGTAAATTGAATGCTCTAAATTGCCCCATATAGTGAGTGTCTGTGCGAGTGACCACCCCCCCACACAACCCTAGTAGAAGACTTATTTTATGTTTTAGAGTGGGTTTCAGTTAAGTGAATTGCTAAATTATAATTTTCAGTTTTTGCTGCATTTATAAAAAGTGTATTGAAAAACTTTTTTGAAAATGATGTTCATCAAGATTCACACACATTCAAGCACAATATGTTTTAGGCTTTATTATTAAATGATTAATTCAGGCAACAAATAAGTTTATTTAAAAGTTTAACACTTTTTGTAATGATTCAGGCATTTAAATACTTTTTAAAAATCAGTTGATATTCGGAAAGCAAAGAATTATGTTGTCGATATAAACACAATTTTATGGTGTTTATAAGCTCTTGAGTTTTTGAACAAGTGACAATATTTTTATTATGTGTTTCCTGGGAATTTCTGATAATTTCTTCACCTTTCTGTGCCTCTAATATCACATAGGACAACATAGACTAACATGTCAAAACTGAATGCAGATCCAAATCCCTTGCAGCCATTAAAAGAATTTAATGTAGCCATTATGTTCTTCCACTAATCTCTGTTTGACAGGTGTACAGGTGATTCACATCTCTGAATAATAGCTAGCGTTGTTTAGGGATAAATACTTACAAATAGCTGGTTACCTAGTTCTCTATAACCGTTTTCTTTTCATCCCTATTGAAACGGATTTGCAGACACAAGTGGATAATTTACAGGATGTAAAAGATGGGGAATGAGCTAAAAAGGTGTGTAAGAACCAGTTCAGGCATATTTCATAATTTCAGTTATGGGATCTGCTGCAGCTCTGGGGAGAGGCTTACTTGTATTATCTGAATAAAAGGAAAAAGAAAAGCTCTCATTTAAAATGTTTGTATGATTTTTTGCATCAAAAATGCCACACGAACCACTAATGGCAGCTCTAACTCTAAAATATGCATTGTGTGTTTGCACTTAACTAAGATTGCTTACTATTGAAAAGATCTGCACTGTAAAAATTTCTTTGAACAAATGAAGTATGCAAAATATTTTAAACATTAGGAGTGAGGCAAAATAAGACCTAAACGTTTATGCTAACTCTTTTGGGAGGTTCCACAGGTAACAGGTACAGTCACCAAAGTAAAAACATTGTTGTAAGTAGAGAAGCATCTACCAAAAAGGCATAGTTTTGCAAGCAAGGATGAGTTAGTGTAATTAATTAAAATTTTACTTCATTATAAGTTAGTCAAGTTTATAATGTAAAAAGATTCAAGTGGTTGGAAAATCTTAGCATGTAAAGGCTAAATGTGTATGACCATCAAGCGTACAGTATTGTTGAAGGAACAATATAACATGCTACTGTGATGAACATAGCCACATGAACTTGGTTTATTTTAGAAAACAAAAAATAGTTTACCATTCTTCAAGAAATTAAATTGTATTATCCAAGTCATTATATGTGAACCAGAAGACAATAGAAATGAGTTGACAAGTACAAATATTTGCCAGGTTTGATAAAATATAGTATATTAAACTCTATGTGCCAAAGTTAAAAAAAAAATACTGTTTAGACTGATACCAATAAAAATGGCAAAAACAGCATCTAAGATGGCATAGTGGCGCAGCAATACCCACACCATGTGTGATCTGCATAACCAGTTAATGGACAAAAATACTGAGACACTCTTTTAATTCATTGAAATAAATAGTTGCATTCAGTCTGATTTATACAGATATATAAAATCCAGCACCTAGCATTACATTTTGACCAATTGTACTGCAAAGTTTAACTCGTAAAAGTCAGCTATGAACTTAAATGTACTGAATGAGCAGATTGTGCAATTAATAACCTTTTTTTCATCCATGATATATAGGCATAACCAAGGGTGGCAATGATAAAATTCACAAACCACAAGAAATATTCATATGTAACTTGGCCACTACACGATCCTGACTTTTTGAGGTTTTTGAAATGTTTTAGAGAAGACTGTACAGAGTAAATCAGCCCTCCTTATTTTAATTAAAGCTTTCCAAAAAATTTACTACACCCTGAGGAGAAAAAAATGTCATGGCATAACATAAAGATGTTAAAAACTATGCCATGGCAAATGTGTATATAAATCAAATCTAAAGAAGGTCCAATTAAATATTAGTGTGTGACATTTTAGAACTTGCATTTAACATTTAATTTTATTTTACATGTATGTGTTTTGTTTGTGGAGTTATGGATACATATGTGTTAAATTTCCACTGTCAGTGGAATTTGTTTTTATATGCATGTATGAAGAAGAGGACCTTGTGTTGGACAGACAGATGGATGAGAGAGATGAACATATTTAAAGTAGTGGCACATGGGTAGCTAAGAGGATGAAAACTAGTTGTACTGTCTTGAGCTGTTTGATTAACAAAAGTAGTTCTACCAATTTTGCTGTAAAATGAATGTTTGTGTTACCTCAGAGAGAGACAAAAGGCTAAAATTATATGCCCAGTCCTGGGTGTATCTGCCCCTAACATTCTGCTATGGATGGGTATGGGGAAGTATATATTTTTAGTCTAGTACTAATAAATCTATATTATAAGTCTAGTACTAGTTATGCAATTTAAGCATGAAAACAGAAATGCCTAAGATTTCTTAATCTTGTATGTTTAGTCAAATCTAGATAAAAGGACACATGTTCAGGTTCTTACATGCAGTCATCAAAACGCTACACACTGATAACCGCAGGCTTTAAACCACTTCTTTCTCATGTTCAATTTCTTTAACCCTGATTACATTGGCCTTTCCTGCTCATTCAAATTTAAATTAGATTTAACACTTTCTGGTGTTAAATCTAAGGCCTTTGTAACACAAGCTAACGTTTTCTTACTCACAATGACAGTTTGCTAGGCTGCCAAAAAAGCTAATTAATGGGCTACGTCTTGTTCAGAATGTTGCAGTCCAGGTTTTACCAGATACATGTAAGAGAGAATATATTACACATTTGCCTTCAACATTCATCTTATTTAGTATAAATTCTCAGGTATTATCAACACGAATTATACATCGTGGACTTGTTAACATGTTCCAACATGTGATTCGGTGACTCACTATAGCCATATCTTTAAACTTACTGCAGTAAGTATCTATTGATAGATTGGTGCCCTGTCCTGAGTGTATCTGCCCATCGCCCGAAACGTTCTCCCCATAATGGGGAACATCAGTCATTTGGGGCGGTGGGGGCAGTCGTAGGCTTGTGGTTAAGGAGCAAGCCTTGTTTGATTCCCAGCAAATACTACGACTGAAGTCCGCTTGAGCAAGGAACCTAAACTCAAGTGCTCTCTTAGCGTCATATAAGGCTGCCCACTACTTTGGGCATGTGAACTCACTTCTCTCAGTGTGTGTATATGTGTGTCTTTTACTGCACAGACGGGTTAAACGTAGAGGACAAATTCCTCTGTATGTAAGTACAGTAGCCCAAATAGATCATTTTTACACTTTAAGATAAGATGGCGATTTATTGGTCCCATAATGGGGAAAATTCACATTTACTTTATCACTTTGCAGTAGGTTTAGTGTTGCTTATTGTCTCTTTTTTTGTGACAAAAGTGGGAGGGATGGAGGAGAAAGAAAAATAGATTACACAGTCTTTACCCTTGTTCTTATAGCCACCTACGTATCATTTGGATTTTTTCTATTTAATATTATCCTTCAAATATTATCTACTGGTAATTATAAAAACAAAACCCTCAGAAAACTCCACTTCACCAGGTTTCTCTGGTTTTACTTTCGGTGTGAATCATGTGGTAAGATACACACATGGAAGATAGTATATTTAAGCTGGAGGATTTAAGTTGCAAGATTTAACAGACTTAATAGATAAAAGTGATGTCATGGCCACAACAAGTCTGAACAACAGTTTTTCTTTTATTAAATCTTTCCACAAGTCACTGAGGCATGTTTTCTGAGAATACTCAATACCCAGACAATTCCAGGATTATTGATGTGACTTTTAAACACATTATGCCCCACAGTGTGTCTCTCCATCTGCAGCTTTAAATTAGTAAGAGAGTTTTAAGACTGTCTGGTGATGTGCCATTGAGCATGTAACCTAATTTTTAAATATCTGCATTTACATAAAACACTCAAGGAACTCAAGTTCATGTAATTTAAGTTCAAGTAATTTATTTATAGAGCGCTTTTTACAACAGTACATTTTTACAAAGCAGTGTTACAGAGTTAAAAGCCTTTAAACTCCTCGAGCGGCCAGGCAGCAGCAACAGTGTAGGACAGCCATGTACAGATTGTGTCGAGATCAGGACACTGTATGTGACAACTGGAAAACTATATGTAAGTCCATGAGACTCCGGCTTCACTGACTTGAGCAGCAAAATTAAAAGAGGCCGATCATGCAGACTCTACTTATTTGAGAAGGCTCTCAGAAACAGCATCATTTCAGTGCCACACCCTCTACAACTCCACCGTTCTGTGAAGATATGACAAAGGCAAAGCAGACCAAATGCTGAGTGGTGGTTTCTGCACCAAAACTGTTATTTTCTAATAACAGGACACTTATGTTGTGTATTATCTTGCTTAAAACTCAGCCAAAGGCTTAGGTTTGAAATGGAGCCCTTTAAGGCACCTGAGTATGCTCAACTGACTGCTTAACTAATTTTAGTTATTTAATAACTAAATATGTGAAAGTATAGTGATTTTTTAAAAATCAACACTGTTAAAATTACGATTTAACAGTGTTGCACAATTACAATACATTTACACTATATAAGATTTTTTATAGCGGCACGGTGGCTTAGTGGTTAGCACGTTCGCCTCTCAG
Source organism: Corydoras maculifer (assembly GCA_019802435.1). Classification (NCBI taxonomy): domain Eukaryota; kingdom Metazoa; phylum Chordata; class Actinopteri; order Siluriformes; family Callichthyidae; genus Corydoras; species Corydoras maculifer. The sequence continues at coordinate 892,584 of JAFMOD010001075.1, read as the reverse complement.
CACTAGGGATTCCCGGTTCGAATCCCCATCTGGGTGGAGTTTCCATGTTCTCCCCGTGTCCGCGTGGGTTTCCTCCGGGTTCTCCGATTTCCTCTCACAGTCCAAAAACATGGATCAAGTCAATTGAGTTCTCCAAATTTCCCCATATAGAGTGTGTATGCGTGCGTGTCTGTGTGGGTGAGTGTGTGCCCAGGGATGGATTGGCACCCTGTCCTGGGTGTATCTGCCCAGCGCCCGAAACGTTCTCCCCTGGATGGGCATGGGGAACCCCACTGTGACCCTAATAGGGACACCACATGTGTCACCAGTTTTGTTCCCCATGCTGAATGTATATAAGCGCACAAGGCCCAGCATTCAGAGGTGGGACATTTCAGGATGCTGTTATTTTCTTCTCACTCTATATCACTTGTGATGGAGCGTCAATGATTTTGTATGTTGTTGTTGCTACCCCCAATCTCAATGCGTGCAACACGCTGCCACAGCAATTTTGTCTGCAAGATTGTTGATGTCGGTATGTGTCATTAAGTGTTTTTCCAAACTGGCTGACTGCCAGAGCCGTAACAGGGTAGTGTATAGTAAGTTGGCACTTTGCTGGTCTGAAATATAGAAGCAGAGCTCAGTAAGTCTTTTAAGTTACCAGTTTTTTCTAAGCTGCTGAGTTCCAACTCTCTTAGTCAGTAATTGTCTTTAAAGCAGTTGGGGGGAGGGAGGTGGACGACAATGCCGCATCTAAGAATCTCACGGATTGGGCAGCTTTCATGCTTTGTTTTTTCTTCTGTGAAGAAATGCTCTATGAGGTATCTGTTAGTGTATTAGCACAGTGGCTGGAGTGGCATGAAACCCTTAGTTTTAGTAGGGGTCAAATATCATTTGATGTTGTAGGAATGTCACATGATCATTTTAATTAATTTAAATGTATTTTTGTTTTCTGTAGTTTTCTGTCTCATGCGGGTGGATCTAGTCTGACCCATACCCCACTGTTTTAGATTCGGTTAATATGCTGTTAATATATTTTTTTGTAAAATGTTTTTTTGCATCAGGTTCTGGCATCTCTTTTGACCCATCATGCTGTAAACCACCTGTATGCCATGCTGGAATCTTGTCCATTTACATAAACCAAACGTATCTTTGGTTAGTCAAATAAAAATCCCATTTCCATTGCAGGTGTGATCTAGAAATAAGCCACAACACACAGACTTTGCACCTGTTAACCATAGCCATTTTTCCGTTGGCACTGCTTGATGCCAAGTAATTTGCATTTCAAGTACAAGTTCGATCAAACCAGGCTGTGGTCATTATGGACCTTCTTGTCAGCAGGACTTAACTGCACAAGGTTTATAAAAATAGAAAAATCATTTTCAGCCATCCTTTTTCTTTTGTCGTGTATTTTTTTTTGATTACTGGTTATGGATGTGCAAGATGTTCTGAATGATTTAGTAAAAAATAATTAGCTTTTTTTACATAATGCCTTAAACAGAATAACTCATTAAAAAACCCCCACAAAATTAATAATAAAAAACCCCTTTTATGATGATGTGAGCTTTAAATAGACCATTATATGTGCTTTGTAATATATAGGTCTTCAAAAAATGGACAGATATGGTATTTTACAAAACATTTCATGTGGTTATTAATTATCTCAGTACAATTTAAATAAGAAATCACATTAAATAACTTGGATGCCTTATTGCTAAACTCTAATCAGATATCTTGTGTGCTAATATCTTTTCAGAGCACCCACACGTGGTTCAGGTGACTTTCTAAATACAATTTGGTATCTCAGATAATATCAAAAGCTAACAAGATTAAATAACAACTATATAATCTTAAACTATTTTAATAGGATACTTGAAACCTGTGTCCAAAGGATATGGTTGGTTTGACCAAATTTACAGGTTTATATTTAATGCAGCTGGTAGAATTGATGTGAATGGAAGATGACGACTTTAGTCTGGACCAACTCTGTTTTTATTTGTTTTTTTACATCATTGTTTACATGAATTCAACAAATGCGTTTTGTTATGACTGATAACAATCACAATTTTTTTTTACTTTTAAGCAATTTAAAATTATAAATGGTAAACAAAGTACTTTAAATGCTCATTGTACTAATTCACGACATAATTTTAAGAAGCGCTCTGGTTTACTAAAAATGTTTCTGTTATTGTGATTTGAAACAATAAAGAACTGCTATTCTTTTTTTTTTTTGACTCCTGCAAACTTTTCTTAAGGTCTGTGTGAGACCGAGTGGAGACAAAGCCCTTTTCTCTACTCTCTTATTTAGGATTTAGGATTGAAGTGTTTATGTATTTTGAGTAGAGGTACAATTATGTTAGTCAGGAAAGGGAGGACTCCCAAGAATTACACCACTTGAACTTCTAACAGGGGCTTTAGTACAATGTTTTGTGAGCTACTATTTGAAAGGCTGATGGCTGCTTGCATATTGTGATAAACACTTATAAAACCAGGGCCAGTCTCCACTGCTTCAATTTGTCATACATGAATGTGAATGGCTGCCCTCTGGTGTTTTGTATCTGTAATGTTTGTACTATATCTGCAGACTTGGGATAAAAATAAGCATACATACCTGCAAGATGTTACAATTGAATCATTTAGCAGATTTTATGTACAATGACATACAAGTAAAAAAAACAATTCAGTATGTGAAAAAAAGAACTGCAGTATAATTAATCATGATCATTTGCTGATCTGGACTTTTTTTTGAGCAAGTGCTTGCGAAAAGGTTATTATATAATACAGCATAAATTGTACAGTATAATGGTTTGAAAGTCAATATGCTTTACACTACTGTGTAAGAAAAGCAACATGTTTTATCAAAATTTTCTGTACAAAGGAGAAATAATATTCTTTTAGTGTATTAAAATGCATTTAAACATTTTGAGACATTTTAATTCTTTTAATTCTCATCACTAATTAAAGATAAATCTGTTATAGTTCTCAGGATGTGTGTGTGAGCTGTAGTGATGGAGATCAGGCCAAACTGCAGTGCAGACTGTGATGCCAGATTCTGTGTCATCCATCCTGCAACAATTAACAGTCAACAGAGCCGCAATATTCTGCTTAAGCTCTGTAATCTCTTCACGGTATGCAAACACACACACACACACACACACACACCACACAATATGGCATACATGTCAGTACCCTGTGAAGTGAGAACACATGCCCGGAGCCGTGGGCAGCCCTGTATATGGCGCTCGGGAAGAAATTGGGATTAGGTGCCTTTGCTGAAGGGCACTTTATCCATAGTGCTTGGTGGGGGGACCGGAGCTTTAAAAATATTTTTTGCATAAAAACATTTATTTTTTAATATTTTCATGTATTTTATATATTTTGTTATATATGTGTATATATTGGCGGCACGGTGGCTTAGTGGTTAGCACATTCGCCTCTCAGCGCTAGGGATTCCCGGTTCGAATCCCCATCTGGGTGGAGTTTCCATGTTCTCCCCGTGTCTGCATGGGTTTCCTCCGGGTTCTCCGGTTTCCTCCCACAGTCCAAAAACATGGATCAAGTTAATTGAATTCTCAAAATTGCCCAATTTAGAGTGTGTCTGTGTGAGTGAGTGTGTGCCCAGCGATGGATTGGCGCCCTCTTCTGGGTCTATCTGCCCACGCCCGAGACGTTCTCCCCTGGATGGGCATGGGGAATCCCACCGCGACCCTAATAGAGGATAAGCGGAAGATAATGAATGAATGTGTATATATTTAAATTTTTTAATAAACCTTTTATTATCATTGTATTTTCAAACATGTTTTTAAACTGATATGCTTAATAAAACCTTTAAGTAAATAACTGATATTTATACTGAAGAAATGCAATAAACCACTGTGTGTGTTTATGTGCAGAGAGTGGTGGATGTACAGAGTAGGACTCTGTCTCCAGTTCTGTGTGCTGTGGTTTGGACGCTGCTCTCCTGTGGAATCCTTCTGGCACTGTTCTTCCTTCTCTTTACTATCCGATATAAAACCAACAGGTACTTTAACAACACTGTTGTATGTAATAAACGCAGGACAGACAAATGCGGCTATATCTAACTGTCACTTCATGAAAGTCCCAGCTGTAGTCACCAGCTTCCACTTAAATTACTGAACTCATTAGAGTACTCTCACTTTCACAAAAACATGTGTACCCATTTATTCAGAAAAGCATTTTGGAGGTCTAATAAACATGATTTGGTTTATACTGTGTACTAGGGGTGGGTACGAACGAGGACCTGAATGGGCTTTATTACACATGACATCTAAAATCACATTTATACTACTTATTACTTATTCCCTAATGTCTAGCTCCTTTTGTCCATAGAATAATTAGTAGATAATTCTCCTTACAAGTTTAGTTGTTGATCTCTCGCATATATTTTTATATTGCATTACATTACAATTTATAAACCAGAAAATGGAATGTTTATTTATTTTTATACATTCATTCATTCATTCATTCATTCATTCATTCATTTATTATCTTCCGCTTTATCCTATATTAGGGTCGGGGTGGGGGGAGGTTCCCCCAAGCCCATCCAGCGGAGAACATTTCGGGCGCTGGGCAGATACACCCAGGATAGGGCACCAATCTATCGCTGGGCACACACTCACAAACACAGACACATACTATATGGGGCAATTTGGAGACCTCAATTGACTTGAACCATGTTTTTGGACTGTGGGAGGAAACCGGAGAACCCAGAGGAAACCCACGCGGATACGGGGAGAACATGGAAACTCCATCCAGATGGGGATTCGATTCGGGGATCCCTAACGCTAGAAGGAAAACGTGCTAACCACTAAGCCAGCGTGCCACCCTTATTTTTTATACAATTATTAAAAAATTTGTATTAACCTCTGCTTTTTCTTTAAGGATTGTAAAGATGTCAAGCCCCAACCTGAACATACTGACCCTGTTAGGAAGTGTATTGATGTACATAAGTGGCTTCCTGTTTGCCGTAGAAGACAGATCACCTGTATTAGGGACAGGTGCCAGAGCAGTGCTCCAGGTAAATCTGCTACATTTTACATACTGACATCTGCTGTTGTTTTTCCTTCTTTATACTGTATGACATAATTTTAGGTTATCCAACATATCATAAAAGTAAAATTAAAAATAAAAGTATTATTTGGCCTCTGTTGTTTACTGGCTCATACTAAAAATACAGAAATATTTCTTTAAATTGCAGGTAATGCTATGTTACCAACAGCTTGAATAATTTACATGTCAATAAGCTATTTTTGTTTAATGTGTTTGCAAATTTGTCAAAATCTTCAGAATGTATATGATCTACCAAAAACACTACTAAAATTTTCTTATGTTTATCTCTGAAGAATTTATTTTGCTGATGTCATCATTTTCAAAACAAGGTTAGATTTATTGGTTATTTAAGCCAATCAAAGGAAACATAAACAGTTGCAAACTTCAATTCTTGAATTGGTCTATGGTAAGCTTTCTTAATGTGAGATACTATTAATAACTATAATTGTAACTGTAACTGTTGATGTTGATTGTGTTATAATAATGTTGATGATTTTGGAGGTGGACTGACCCAAAATATATTTTTTTTACAGAAATAATGAAGCAAACTGATTTTTTAACTATAGCTCAGTACAACTGAGGTAAAAATCACTGGGATTTTAGCTCTGAAATTTACACTGCCAGATATAAAATTAGTTATGATGGGTATTTATAGAAGATACATTTAAAAGCTTTGGATATTCAAATAAATCATATTCAAAATCATATTAAAAAAAATCACGATGCAATAATGTTTCTCAATTCATTGTTTCTCATTTCTCAGGTTCGCATCTGGACTTTGTGTATTGGGAGCACTTTGGTTTTTGGACCCATCTTAGGCAAAACATGGCGCATCTACAAAGTATTCACCCAACGTTTACCTGATAGGAGAGTGGTAAGTTTATTATGAGTTTAAATAAATAAGTAAAATTTGTCAAATAATCACAATTAGTCATCTTTTTGTCTTATGTTAAAGAAATACCTTCCAACACCCTGTAGTTTTTGTATTAAAAAATATTATGGTATTTTGTGCTTTCTGTGGTAACAGATTATCCGAGATATTCAGCTCATGGCTTTGGTTGTTCTGTTGATCATGGTGGAGCTTGTGGTTCTAGCAGTGTGGAGTCTGTTGGACTCTGTGAAATGCTCCAGAACCGTTAGTGCTGTGGTTAAGGTACAAACTCAGTTTATAAGGGCACCACATCATATTCATCATATAAGTGTTGTGTTCAAAGGATGCAATATTACTCAGTTGCTGCCACCTCCTGGTAAAACATGACAATTTATGATTTTAATCAAATTGTCAGATGTATATTGTAGTTATTCTTTGTCAAATCTTTAAAAAACACTAAAAAGGGTGACCCCCTCTTGTATATCAACATGTACAATATATAGGGTAATATCAACTTTGTTATTGAAGTTTTAAATATAGAACAAACGGGTAGTTTCACTTTAAGAAACATTGTTCTAGATTATCCTCTCATCCATGTTGTCTTTTACAATGTTAGGTTGTGGAATTGGACATTCGGTACTCTTTGTCTCAGCTGGACTCTTGCTCATCACAGTACTTGGACCTGTGGATACTTCTCCTCTTTGCATTCAAGGTCAGAACTCATGAAGAATAAACTGGAAAATTGTGTGTTAATACAAAATATAATCAAAAATCAAAAGTTTATGTCTAGCTTAACTTTGTTTTGTAGGCTAGCCTGCTGCTTTATGGCACATATCTGGCCGGACTGACTAGTAATGTAAGCCTGCCTCCAGTGAATCAGTCCATGACCATCATTAGTGCTGTGTGTCTGGTCACTGCATCCACTGCTGTTGCTGTACCTGTTTCTCGGTACCTGTTCACATGGCCCAACCTCGTGTATGGTGTACTGGCTGGGTCCATCTTCATCTGCACCACTGCTATTAATTGTTTTTTATTCGTGCCTCAGGTGAGTACTTTAAATTGCTTTAGAGTCAGTAAATCTGGAGTAGTTCTGTCCTTATTTATTACACTACAAATCATATTAACTTATTATATAGATGCACATTGTTGTTTTATATTTACAGACTGTAGTCTTTCTGTTTATCTAGATACAGTTAGTTATTTTACTCTAGTCTCTTATGATCAGGACCTCCACAGAATTACCACGAAGCAGGTTGTATTTAGGTGGCAGATTATTTAGGTGACCACCACATAGTGACACTGATGTGGCCGTGGTACATTAATGTGTGCTGCACTGTGACGAATCTGTCATTGCACCTGTTGTGCAAGTCATCTTTTAATACATTATCAGTGATCACAGAACACTGCCTATGGGATGATGCTGATTGAACATATTTGCTTGATGAACTATACTTCGTTCAACAGAGTTGCTTAGATGTTTAAAAAAAGTCCAGGAGCACTGCCTTATTTGTTTCATACATACTAGCAAAACATAGACTGACACATCACCACCACATTAATGTTATTGCAGTGCTGAGCATATTCTCCCACCCAAAAAATACTGTACTTGTCCTGTAGGAGTTAAGAGAACTAACAAAGTGTGTAAAGAGATGGACTACAGTCTGTAACTATAGAAATACAATGTACAGCTATAAGGTAAGTGAATCTAATAACATACACAATATATGTAGAACCAGGAGGGTGTACCATAAAATGTAGTATTTGCAAATTTTAGGTGGATGAAACAATACACTAGAAAACTAACCCCTACTCTGCCCAGGCTTGTGATGAAGTTTCCTGCAAATAATGTACACATAACTTTTTGTGTAACTGGTCACTTCTTGGTGGGTTTTGGGGAAAAAACTTTGTTTCAAAAACTGAAGAAAAATAAAACACCGGACAAAACAACTTCCATATGTTTTCACTACGCACTATAGCACTAATCACTCTCTCCACCAATTACTAGTGTTGCTGCTTGAACTACTTAGATGTGGTAAGACATCTTCAGCTGCTTTTGGTGGTTATATAAATCTGACTGTTATTAATTATCCATTATCTCCAACTGGTACATCCTGACATCTCCAGCTAGGAAAGGAAACAAAATTTCCACCTTCATGTCAATTAAAATGACCTGGGACATTACTTATTAATAGTAAGCTGTTTTCATAATGTAATGGCTGTTAGAAGGTTTTAAAGGTGACCCTAGACCCTACTGCACAAGACAGAAAACCACAAGACACAAAACTATTACAAAATGATTTTAAATAATCATGATAAATGCAATGGGCGGCACGGTGGCTTAGTGGTTAGCACGTTCGCCTCTCAGCGCTAGCTGAGAAAAAGCTGCTTTGTGACAATGTACTGTTGTAAAAAGCGCTATATAAATAAATAACTTGAACTTAACTTGAACTTAGCGATTCCCTGTTCGAATCCCCATCTGGGTGGAGTTTCCATGTTCTCCCCGTGTCCACGTGGGTTTCCTCTGGGTTCTCCGGTTTCCTCCCACAGTCCAAAAACATGGATCAAGTCAATTGAATTCTCCAAATTGCCCCATATAGAGTGTGTCTGTGTAAGTAAGTGTGTGCCCAGCGATGGATTGGCGCCCTGTCCTGGGTCAATCTGCCCAGCGCCCGAAACGTTCTCCCCTGGATGGGCATGAGAAACCCCACCGCGACCCTACTAGAAGATAAGCGGGAGATAATGAATAAATGAATGAATGAAAAGCAAAAAATGAAAAACACACAGTATATACCGTCTCCTCCCCAAAACAGTACAACACCAACTCATTTACAATATTTACAACCTGGTCTTGAATATTTAACTTAAGAGTAACATGAACCAAAAGACACCAAGGTTACTCAACATATTTTCTTTGATACAGATGCTGATGTCTAATACTGTTGTAGTATTACTTTAGAAAGCACAGAGAAAAATAGCAAAATGCAAAAATGAGCTGCTAGTAAAGCTCTGATTTTTGAGACTGTGGTTTAAATTTTGATTCTGAAATCTGGTTTGTACTTGCACAAGGTTTGCAATTGATATATAGGAGATAAATTGATATTATAGTGGCGGGATTGTGTCTGAAAAGACATCCTGTTTAAATACATGGATCTTAAAGGCTACATTTAAAAGAAGATATGGTAATATTTGGTACCACATTTAAAATGAAACAATTTGAGTAGAGGGCGGCATGGGGCTTAGTGCCTCTCAGCGCTGGGGATCCAGGTTCGAATCCAAATGCCATATGCTCCACCAGTCTAAACAGTCTGTTTCCTCCAACAGTCTAAAAAAATGGATTCAAGGTAAATCGAATGCTCTAAATTGCCCCATATATAGTGTGTTTGTGGATGTGTCTGTGTAAGTGAGTATGCCCAGCAATCGATTGTCGTCCTGTTCTGGCTGTGTCTGCCCAGCGTCCAAAGCTTTCTCCCATGGATGGCCATGGGGAACCAGTAGAGGATAAAGTGGAAGATAATGAATGAATGGGATTAGGTTATCTGTAAAAGTGTTAAGTACTGATCTATATTTACTGTTAAACTGCAAAAGTAAATGTACTTAATATTAGAAATTGGAATGACTTTTTTACACAGACGTATTAATTTAATTCAGTAACTGCACTCTATTAAGGATGAACAGTAATAGCTCAGACCTCCTGCACTTAAATCAAACTATGTATATTTAAATAGCACATGTTAAGCAAATCTTGGTATGATTGGAAACGAATAGTCTGCTTCGTGAGTCATCCACATTTCCAAATTCTTCTGACCAGCACATGTCGTTGCATCCCACACTATTCCAAAGGTAACCCAGTCAGTATTAGCAGCATAAAATTCACGTGAAATTAAATGGTATGCAGTTCAAGTGTTTGACTGGATATTTGCCGTTTTCTCTCAGTTGACCGAGTGGAGGCAGTTTGAACAGGAAATGAACCCTCACTCCAGCCAGATGGCCAAGTACTTCAGCAGCCCCAGTAAAAGCATGCATTCCATGTACAGTGAGGATGAGCTCTACTACCTGCTTGGTGAAAATGACTCCATGAAGAGACTAATTAGTGAGGTAAGAACCTGCTTTACATTGTTTTTATCTTTTTCTGTCGATTGCATTTACTTCACAACAGGATGCAGTGCCCTGCAACCACACCTGGCTTTAATATTCCCAATGTAATTAATTAACCCAAGGACATGTGAGTTTGATTGGAGAGGACACTGAAAAAATGGGATACAGGCATGTTAACCATCATTACATCACCTTTTCTTTTGTTTATATTTTTATATAATACATTTACCTCAATCCATTTATTTATCCATTATCATCCTCTTAGTGCGGCACGGCGGCTTAGTGGTTAGCACGTTCGCCTCTCATCGCTAGGGATTCCCGGTTCAAATCCCAATATGGGTGGAGTTTCCATGTTCTCCCCGTGTCCGCGTGAGTTTCCTCCGGGTTCTCTGGTTTCCTTCCACAGTCCAAAAACATGGATCAAGGTCAATTGAGTTCTTCAAATTACCCCATATAGAGTGTATTTGTGTGAGTGAGTATGTGCCCAGGGATAGATTGACGTCCTGTTGTGGATGTATCTGCCCAGCGCCCAAAACTTTCTCCCCTGGATGGGCAAGGGGAACCCCCCGCGACCCTAGTAGAGGATGAAGCAGAAGATAATGGATGGATCCTCCTCTTAATAGTCATCCAGAGGGAAAGATTTTAGGAGCTGGGCAGATACACCCAGAACAGGGTGCAAAATATATCACTGTGCATTCACTCACTCACTTACACACAGATAGTAATCTACACAGGTAATTTTTAGAACAGCATTTACCTTGAATGCATGTTTTTAGACTGTAGGAGGAAACCAGAAAACCCGGAGGAAACATGCTAACCCCTAAGCCACTGTGCTGGCCAAATTTACATTTGCATTTGGTCATTCAGCAGAATCTTTAATCCAAAGCAACTTAGATATGTGGGCGGCACGGTGGCTTAGTGGTTAGCACGTTCTCCTCTCAGCACTAGGGATTCCCGGTTCGAATCCCCATCTGGGTGGAGTTTCCATGTTCTCCCTGTGTCTGCGTGGGTTTCCTCCGGGTTCTCCGGTTTCCTCCCACAGTCCAAAAACATGGATCAAGTCAATTGAGTTCTCCAAATTGCCCCATGTAGTGTGTGTATGTGTGCATGTCTGTGTTATAGTGTGACCAGCGATAGATTGACGCCCTGTCCTGGGTGTATCTGCCCAGCGCCCGAAACGTTCTCCCCTTAAATGGGCATGGGGAACCCCCCCGCGAACCTAATAGAGGATAAAGCGGAAGATAAGGAATGAATGAACTTAGATGTGTTCCAACTTTGTTAGGGACATAACACAGGGTCAGCCACAGGGTCAGCATGGTGCTTTGCTCAGGGACCCACATTGATAACTTTAGTTACTTCAGTTAACCCAGGATTTAAACCCACAATCTTCAAATTTATAGCTTACCATACAAATGTACTACTTCCTCTTACAAAACAATTGTTCTAGTTTGGCAGGTGGATTTTTTTGCTCAAAGATTTGTGCTCCACAACCAACAGTCTGTGGTGATTGTTGTATGATTCTTGTGTTATTGTTACATGAGAAAAATAGGAATCAAATCTGAAGTGCAGGCTGTTCAAGCACACACACTCTATGTGTACGAAGTCACACTGTTGCACAAATTTTCTGCATTAAAGGAACCTTTACATATAAGCAGATCATATATATATATATTACATATAAGCATTTATGCTCATGGCACTTATGCATCCCCGTGACATCACAGATGCTGGATTTGGTACTCTTACTTGGTTTCCCACAAACCAGGCCAGCACTTTTCCGTTGTCTCTTGGTCCAAATCAGATGACTTCACACCTAGAAATATCTTCCACATTTCTGGGCTTATTTTAGACGCAGCTTCCTCTTTGCATATTACTGTTGCAGACTGCATTTCTTGATGCCGTGCAGACTGTGTCAAGTGACAGTTATTTTTTTATAGTACCTCCAAGCCCATGTAGCTACATCCGTCAGAGTTCCATGATGGTTTCTCAAAAAATACTGCCTAAGGGTATGATGGTCACTCACGGTTAGAAGCAGTTTATGCCCTTTTACTTTTACACACTGAAAATTTTCATGACTCCCTTTTTGTTATATTATGAAATAAATGTGAAGAGTACTATAAAATCTTTGCTGTCTTGCATTTGAAACACTTTCAAAGTTTTGGTAAAGTTAGTAAAACATAAGTTAGTAAGTTATGAAAACATGATCTTCTGTATTTCTCCTACGTCTTTGATAGATTGTTCTTTCATATTCATTAATATAATTATTTATTCATTCATTATCTTCCGCTTTATCCTCTATTAGGGTTGCGGTGGGGTTCCCCATGCCCATCCAGGGAAGAACGTTTCGGGCACTGGGCAGATACACCCAGGACAGGGCGCCAATCCATCGCTGGGCACACACTCACACAGACACACTCTATAGGGGCAATTTGGAGAACTCAATTGACTTGATCCATGTTTTTGGACTGTGGGAGGTAACCCACGTGGACACGAGGAGAACATGGAACATGGGGATTCGAACCGGGAATCCCTAGTGCTGAGAGGCGACCGTGCTAACCACTAAGCCACCATGCCGCCCATTAATATAATTGTACTGTTGATAATCTGTTAACAGTTAAATAAATAATTGTAGAACCATCCATTCCAGATTGCATTTTGGGTATAGAATGTTCAGTCGGTCATGCACCAAAATACCAATAGCACTACATACAGGCTGCTTCTTTAATAGAATTAGTATTATTATGATTGTTGTTATTATTACATTCATTCATTCATTATCTCCCGCTTTATCCTATATTAGGGTCGCGGTGGGGTTACCCATGCCCATCCAGGGGAGAACATATCGGGCAGATAGACCCAGGACAGGGCGCCAATCCATCACTGAGCACACACTCACTCACACAGACACACTCTATATGGAGCAATTTTGACAACTAAATTGACTTGATCCATGTTTTTGGACTGTGGGAGGAAACTGGAGAACCCAGAGGAAACCCACGCAGACACGGGGAGAACATGGAAACCCAGATGGAGATTCCAACCGGGAATCCCTAGCGCTGAGAGGAAAATGTGTTAACCACTAAGCCACCGTGCCGCCTTATTATTATATGTAAACAGTAAATGTGTTTATTTGATAAACTTGTTATACTAGAAACATATAGGTATTTAAAAAAGAATTTAATAATGTGAGGTGGCTTTGTTCTGTGTACTAGTAGATCATAGTTTAGACCTAGTTCTTTTGTTCCAAACTTCCTAAAACCACATATTTAAAACCTCACATCCTGTTAAAACTGTTCTTGGCCCATTCATTCATTCCAGAGATATTCATCTGTTTGAAGTGCTTTGGCTATTTTTAATGATTCACATGACCACATGTGGCACTCCTACACAAAAAAAAAAGAAAGAAAACTCTAAGCCCAAAATGAAAAAAAAACAGTATAAGGCTTTTGATTCTGTTAAGCACCATAATAAGAAATAATTAAGCAACCAGTAATTAAGAAGAAAACAAACTGCTAAATAAGGAAACTGCCTTTTACAAGATTTGCTGCCCGCACCAGACATGCCAGTTTCTCAAATTAATCATTCCATTATTAATTAAAATGGTGTTAATTTATAAACATACTAATTATTAACCATTTCTCAGGAAACACAATTCAAGATGGTGCACTATTAAAACTGCAAGATCCTTAAAGATTTTTCAATTTAAAACGAGGTAGAATTATTTTTAACTGCTTTGAGGACCTTTAAAATTTCTCTCATTGCTTTAATTAACCTTTAATTTAAAATTCCTTAAAATTTTTAGACTAAGAAATCTTAGGACTTCCAGGATCCTTAACTTTAAAATGGATCTTCATGGATCAACATTGTGAAATCTAAATTAAAAATAAATTTATGGCATATTTTAAGCTTTCATTAAAATATATAAATGCATTTTTAGGGGAACAAATACTAAATTTTGCATGTGGAAATTGTATATCCCTCGAGAAATGAGGGTTAAGAATCTTGCTCATGTACCCACATTGGAAACTTCATTGGACCTGGAAATTTAACCCACAACCTTCAGCCCAACATCCTTGCCACTGAACCACCACATCCTACCAGTAGGAAGTTTAACATTCAAATGATGGTAGAGAACACGAAAGTGTTTGTAAGTTACTGCTAGTCATAAATTTCTGCTACATCAATTACAATCCTGATTCATCAGTTTTAAATTTCAACTATTTCAAATTAAAAATTGCATTTTTTCATTTTGCAATTTAATTATATATATATATATATACTTTTTTTATTATTACAGAAAGATGCAGTGATCGACAGCCTTCAAGAGCAAGTGAACAATGCCAAAGAAAAACTTCTAAAACTGATGTCTGTGAATCACTTGCAAGATGATGGAGAAATGGACTCTTCTACCACGAACCTTAACTCCTCCTCCACTCAGACCACGATAGTAGCTCCCGATCAGCCTTCTTCCACAATCCCTGTAAAAGACTCTGAGATCTCTGTGGCACTTTCCCCTCCACCTTACATACCTCCTCCATCACACCCGTCAGTGCCTCGTTCTGTACCAACCCTTAAATCCCAGCCTTGTGGCTTAGCAGGTAGCAGTATGGGAGCATCGTCTCCTCCTGAATCTATTGAAAGTCCAGACAGGACTTTAGAAAACCCCCAGGTCAGCAATTTAAAACTTGATTGTTTGATTTTAACAAAAGAAAATATGCCGCACCAGTCTCATGTGTTTTCCACAAGCACTTCTGCTGTTCTTGAATCTGTAGGTGACTTAAGCATGTCAGAACTTGCTACTAATAAAATGAATATATCGGACAGTTCTGCACAGTTATCTTCTGCATGGTCAAACCAGCCTCATGATCTAACAGACTCAGTCATGGACACCCCTGTGGCAACAAGAAGTCGTCAGCGATTCGTCAGCAGCATGCAGCTGCAAGAAATTCTACATGACTTAAGTGTGGATGCCATGAGCAGCATGCATAGATCACCGTTTGGTGTGCGACGAACTTTTAATCCTGCGAACAGTGAAGCAAACATCTCAGACACCTTTAACCCCCTCTCATCCACATCCCATTCTCAATCCTATTTGCCCAGAATCTCGCCGTACATGATGCGAAAGCGCAGACCTCCCTTCACCTCGTGCAAAAGTGGCCCACCTCCCTATTACTTCCCAGGCTCTGCACCTCCTGGTTGCAGGAAGGACCCAGCCTCAAATAACAGCTCAGCCCACTTTCAAACACGCTTAGATGGCAGCAAACAGAATGCAGGAGATAAGGAAGAGAAGAGGACTGAAAACTCTGGGGCATGTCTTGATGCCCAGTCACAACAAAGCAGACAAAATACGAGACGTGGACATAGAAAATCTCCCACTGTTAGAAAACCCCCGAGAAATTTAGCTCATAGTGCATCTGCAGAAGGAACCAAAACTGCGGATTCATACTGTTACTCAGACTCAGAGTCCAGCAGCTCAGAAGATTATTGTTACTATCATCGACCTTACTGTGAAGCTTGCAGACATAGCTCCTGTGCCTCTAGTGACAGCAGCAGTTCAGAAACATCTGATAATGAGTTTGAGGAACTGTACCAATCCTCCCATCCTGTAGTCAATTTCAAAGAGGACCTTAAACCCACTTTTGTCTGAATGGTGAGATGTGGGACAGTGTTGGTAAAAAGAACATTTTAAAACAGCTGTTACAGTAGTGGACATGGCATTATGGCACAATATTAATGTCTTCACCTCACAGCATGAAGTTCCTGTTGAATTCTTGGTTGAGTTTGCAAGTTTTTTTTTGTGTCTTTATGGGATTTCTTCCATAATCTAAAAATATGATCCTACATAAATTGCTATATAATGAAATTCAGATTAGGTGGCGCGGTGGTTTAGTGGTAGCACGTTTGCCTTTCAGCACTGTGGATCCAAATTCAGATCCCAAACAGGGTGGAGTTTACATGTTCTTCACTTGGGGGGGGGGTTAGCTAGCAATCTGAGGGTTGTGAGTTTGAAACACAAGTCCATGGGGTCCTTAAACAAGGCTTTTATCACTTATTGCTTCAATGGGGATGTTTCCTGGCCATCTTTGTACTCTGACCATAAACATCGAATTTGGATACTTGTAAGTCACTTTGGATAAAAAAAACTCTGCTTAATTGTGTAATGTAATGTTTGGAAGGTTATATGTATTAAGTAAGTCGGTTAGCTCATTCAATTTGTTATTTCAGTTATAGAAAAGAACCAGTACAGAGCTCAAGGTTCTAAAGGAGCTGTACTGTTGGTTGCATGATTCATTGCTTTTTGCCAGTTTTAACCTCCTTTTTTATTCATTTTTATTTTAATTTTACAGCATGCCAATGAAGTGGACAAAATGACAATTTTTTATATTAAATGTGAGCCAAGCTTAACATACAAAAATAAACCAATTTGCTTGTAGAGTCATAACAAGTTCACTCATACTAACAATCCAGTTTATTATGAAAGGCAAACTAAACTTAAAAGATGAAGATGAACTGGAATGCCATTTGCTTGCAATGTTAAATATATAGATAATATAAATGAATAGACAATATTTTACATAACTTTCGTCCTTCCATAAAATGTGCTTTTAATTATGGCAGCCATATTAGAGAGAAAAAATGGGAGTAAATAGTTATGTATGTAAAACAAATGTCCATTACAGAGGACGCAGGTCTATGGGTCGGTTCCCAGGAGGTTAACTTAGCTTTATTTATTTCTTTTTTACCCATATTGCTTCCAAACAAGATGAACGTTTCTATAAAAACTGAACTACCTTTAACAAGCTTTATACCCTGTATAGCACTTATAAACACTGTACGTTCTAGTTAAACACTTCCTATCCTTAAAGGCTTTCTTTCCTTAATTATCAGAACTTAACACTATTAGGGTTTTACCCTGTTCTCACAGTAAAAGAAGACCAATGTTTTGCCCATTTATCTATTTATTAGAAGTACTGAACTTGCTCTTACTGACTAATGCAAACAAGTGATTGATGACTGATTATGTCCTGCTTATTGCCATTTCAGAATTTGGACAATGTACAGTCATTATAAAAGCCTTACCTCTCCTAGTTTTTGCTCTTGCTTTGTGTCTGGCTCGATTTAATGCAAACTGTGCTGCTTTATGCCACTTTTGCTAACCATTTCTAACATCAGACCTGGCACCAAAATGATAATATGGTGGTCCTGTTCATGCACAGATGATTTTAATCTCACTTTTTCTTAAGGTGAGAAAAAGTGCATTTGTTTACACTTACCTCTTATATTCATGATCTCACATTCATAACTGAGACCTATTTATCGATATGTGTGCATTACCTAAGTGCTATAAATACTGATTATTTTGATGTGATAAAAAACATCCCAGATAACATGTTTTAAAAAGTACTGACCAGACAATAAAAACTGTAGTGTTTTTTACAGCATGTGAACCATACAGAATGCTTAAGTCATGTTTTAAATGGTTTATTTTGTGATGCTATTTATTTTGATTTAGTTTGTATGGGGTGTAATTTTGTAGACATCATCAAGATGTGTTGCAAAAAAACACTTTAAAATATATTATTTATGTAATTTAACACTTTTATAAGTTTGTAGATTGACATTAATGTTTTGTCAAACACATGTTTTAACTGCAGTTGTCATTTGTCTGTTTATGTTAAAAACACAGCATTGTTTTCCTGTCTCTTGTGGGTTTATTCACTAAATGTGTTGATGTCATAATATATATATATATATATATATATATATATATATATATATATATATATATATATATATATATATATATATATATATATATATATATATATATATATATATATATATATATATATATATATATATATATATATATATATATATATATATATATATATATATGTGTATATATATATATATATATATATATATATATATATATATATATATATATATATACATACATATATATGTGTATATATATAAGCAAATGCTAACTTTAAATCATTTACTTTTTATTTAAAGAGTTTAATAGAGTGGCTGAAATTAAATTGTTTTTATGTTAAATAATCAGGGCGGCACAGTGGCTTAGTGGTAGCACGTCCTCTGGGTGGAGTTTCCATGTTCTCTACGTGTCCGCGTGGGTTTCCTCCGGGTTCTCCGGCTTCCTCCCACAGTCCAAAAACATGGATCAAGTCAATTGAATTCTCCAAATTGCCCCACATCGAATGTGTGTGTATGTGTGTGTGTGAGTGAGTATGTGCCCAGCGATGGATTGGCGCCCTGTCCTGGGTCTATCTGCCCAGCGCCTGAAACGTTCTCCCCTGGATGGGCATGGGGAACCCCACCACGACCCTAATATAGGTTAAAGCGGGAGATAATGAATGAATAATAATAATATTAAATGATCTTAAATTATTTTTTTTTTCTGCTAAGGTAAGTTGAAGGATCTGTAAGTAATAAATTTATCATCCATAGATGATGTGTTCATCCAATACTATGACACCAATATTATCTTATTTCAATGGAAGTGTGAAAGTTTTTACAGAAAACTTTTTATGCTTTAGACCTTCTGGAAATTTTGCCTCACATCAAGAAATATGAAGGAGGTCCTGGTCGGATGGAGAATTTCTGTTCTGTGTGAAGTTTGCATGTTCATTTGAATTCCTCTGGATGTGCCATTTTTCCCACACAGTCCAAAAGCATGAAGTACAGTGAGTATACAGAACTGGAATCAGGTCTGAAAGTGTACATATAAAAGTTATATGTACATATATATGTACATATATATAAAATGCATATCTACCTTTTAATAGACTGGTGACAGGGACAGGATGTTTTGCCACTTTTTGCTCTTTCAGCATTTGCATGGCACAGCACCCCCCTGATCAGTGAATTTTAAAAATGAATAAACGGGTGTGTCACAAGTTCTGTGTGAAAGACCTTCAGGGGCCTATCAAATCATTCATTCATTATCTCCCGCTTATCCTCTATTAGGGTGGCGGTGGGGTTCCCCATGCCCATCCAGGGGAGAACGTCTCGGGCGCTGGGCAGATAGACCCAGGACAGGGCGCCAATCCATCGCTGGGCACACACCCACTCACACAGACACACTCTATATGGGGCAATTTGGAGAATTCAATTAACTTGATCCATGTTTTTGGACTGTGGGAGGAAACCGGAGAACCCGGAGGAAACCCACGCAGACACGGGGGGAACTCCACCCAGATGGGGATTCGAACCGGGAATCCCTAGCGCTGAGAGGCGAACGTGCTAACCACTAAGCCACCGTGCCGCCGCCTATCAAATCTCTGATCTTAATTCAGTCCAATCATTGGCCTTTGTCATTAACTAGAATGTCAGTATGATCCAGTACTTCTTGTTCAGCTTGCCCTGACCTGGCCAAGGCCTAACTGAATGAGCACAGATGTGTAAAACCTTGTAAAACAGCTGAAGATTGGAGGATTTTAAAGCATAACATGCAATTTATAGCACCTTAAATTGCAGTGAATCAGGATGAGGTCTCTACAAACTTTCGACTAATTATTGTCTGATTTGTGCTGCTCTCTCTGTACACATGACCTGGTAATTTTACTGCTCTAATACATTCCTTTTATTAAAAGCCTGAGGATATTTTTGCATTAGGAGAATACGTGTTATTATGGCTTGGCTGGTTCTTTTTCTTGAAGTACGCTTCTTTTGTGAAAGATTCATTTAAAAGCATACTGTATGATGCTAAAGAAGAATCTAGAAAAAAATTGATGCACACAGTATGAGCAGGATGTATTTCTGTGTTTTTTCCACATCAAGTCAAGTCAATGCTGTAAACACGTGAGAGATGCTTAAAGGAGTATACCAGTGTTTTCAATCTTATCACTACCTTTATTTTTGTTACCACAAACAATAGTGATGACATAATTTGATGTTCTGCGAATTTAGTTTTATGTATTTGTGTAAAGTATTTTTATGTTTGTTTATTGTGTGAAGTCAAATGTCGCTCCTTATTCATTCTCATTAGTGAGTTTAGAATGAATATTAGTGTACAGTATAGTGTATAGTGTAATAAAGTGTACAGTACATATATGTACAGTGTATATATATATATATATATATATATATATACTATATACACACTATATATATATATATATATATATATATATATATATATATATATATATATATATATATATATATATATATATAGGCGACACGGTGGCTTAGTGGTTAGCACGTTTGCCTCTCATCGCTAGGGATTCCCGGCTCAAATCCCAATCTGGGTGGAGGTTCCATGTTCTCCCCGTGTCCGCATGAGTTTCCTCCGGGTTCTCCGGTTTCCTCCCACAGACCAAAAACATGTATCAAGTCAATTAAGTTCTCTAAATTGCCCCATATAGAGTGTGTATGCTTGCGTGTCTGTGTGAGTGAGTGTGTGCCCAGCGATAGATTGGCGCCCTGTCCTGGGTGTATCTGCCCAGCGCCCGAAACATGCTCCCCTGGATGGGCATGGGGAACCCCACCGCGACCCTAATATAGGATGAAGCGGAAGATAATAAATGAATGAATATATATATATATATATATATATATATATATATATATATATATATATATATTTATTGTGTGTGTATATGGACATGAAGCATGTTCCCATGTGTATTGTCCATAAGCTAAGAAAGGAAAACTGAAAAGAGGAACTGGGGTAAAGTAGCTTGACTAAAAACCAGCTAACTAATCTCGATTTGTATAAACCCTGGTGAGTCACTCTGGATGAGGTGTCTAAAAAAGTCAATGTGTATGAGTTGCACACAGAAGCAAAAATTTCCTACATCAACATGAACAGAATGAGATAACAACACCAATAAAATGTAATAATGCCTGATTTAATGGAGGTGGAACCATTACTCACCGAAAAGAATATCATGGGGAGGTTTTCAGTGGTCCAGTCCAGATATGACAAGATACATTTTAAGTTTTGGATTCATCTCTTATTAAAAAATAGATTTTAGTAATTAAAGTCAGATTTTTTTTGAGTAAGTGTGTGTTCTCTTATATTTAAACAAATATTAGGCATTTCTTTATTTACCTTGAGACATTTATTCTGAAATGAACGTTTAGTCCAAACGTTACTTATTGCATGTGTATTACTTGAGCTTGTATCTAGAGAGTTTAACTTGAGTAATAAATGTAAGAGATTATGTTCTGGTTTATGGTTGCACTGTTGTTGCTCCTAGGTAATTCCACTCCCAGTAACAATATTTATAATTCTCCAGGGCATTGGTAGCATGAGAGGAAATAAGATTGAGTCTTTTTAAACACAGGAGTTTTCTATAACAATGACACTTTAAATGTCATTATGTGGCATAAGTGAAAAGCCATTTGAAATTACAAAAATAAGAAAAGATACTTTGTTTTTAATGCTCAGACATGGCTGATGCAGTTGACTTTGTACTGACCTACAAATCTCAACCAATCGTTGAGTAAATAATAAATGAGAAACATCAGTTTTATCCTCTCACTCTCTCTTTGTCTTTTGCTGCGTTGCTGAATCTTAGTTTGAATCTAAGTTTCTACTTTTGCTACTCATTATGGTAACAGTTTAAAAATGCTTTATTATACAAAGTTTATTATACAGTGCACAAAGAAAAATCAAAAAAGGCATGGTTGGATGAATCTGCTGTGAAAGAACTTGACTGGTCCACACTGAACACTATTTAACACCTTTGAGATGAACTAAAACTTAAACTACAACTACTCTTCTGGATACATAGAAAAAGATTTTGACAGATACACTCCCAAATTTTGCTGTAGTTCTTCTCTGAGAGTGAACGCTGTAATAGGGGAGACCAAAATAGAATATTATAGAATATAGAATGTTATAAAAGCTTTATAGGTGTCATTTTAGCTGTCCCCATACCTTGTCCAAATAGGGTATGATAATTAACATTGACCAAAATTATAATAACAATGACACTTCACCAGTAATAATAATAATAATAATAATAATAATAATAATAATTCATTCATTATCTCCCACTTTATCCTCTATTAGGCTCGCGGTACGTGCTAACCACCACCGTGCCGCCATAATAATAATAATAATGATAATAATAATAATAATAAACAGGTTAGATAACAGTGCTTCAACATATTAATGTTATATTGCTGCTATAAGATGATGAGATGAGAAGAGCTGTGATGAGAAGATGAGAAATTGTAAGATAAGTTACAATTAGATAATATGAGATATGATAAGATAGGATAGGATTAGAAAAGATATCAAAAGATAACACAAGATAAGATGTATTTTATTACTCCTACCATGGGGAGAAATTTTGTACAACAGAAAAGGAACAAGATTGCGAGTTTTACATTTACATTTACATTTACATTTAGTCATTTAGCAGACGCTTTTATCCAAAGCGACTTACAAATGATTTTTAAAAAAAAAAAAAAGAGTATAAATGGCATATCTAGAAAAATTGAATAAAATAATAATATAACAGGGCTTACTGGTTAGCATACTTGCCTTTCAGCGCTGGGAATTCCAGGATCGAATCCCAATCTGGGTGGAGTTTCCATGTTGTCCTTCCATAAACTTGGATTTTCACAGTGTTCTCTGGTTTGATTCCACATCCAAAATCATGAATTCAAGGTAAACTCACCCCCCCTCCGCAACCCTAAATAAAAATAATGAATAAGTGCCCGAATAAATAATATAACAGAAAATAAAGTAAAAATAAACATTATTTAATTTTAGAATAATGTATCAAATACAAAATAAGTGTTGCATGCTGACATATGTTAAAAATGTGATTAATGAACTTTTACTTATTTAAACCAAATGAAATTATAGTCCACAATGTAAAAATGAGAATGAAAAAAAAGAACGTCTTCCCAACTCTGTCCGTAAAGCAGAGTCACTTGACATTTTTAAGAAGCTGAAGACGCACCTTTTTTAATAAATACCTGTTACCTGTAAAAAAAAAATGTGGGGGAGGGGGGGGCAACATCAATTAACGATGGTTTAATAATTCTACAGTGTAGCTGGTTTTCTTCATAACTACTGACTTTTGATGTTCGCATTTGTAAGTCTCTTTGAATAAAAGCGTCTGCTAAATGACTAAATGTAAATGTAATCCATCCATTATCTTCCGCTTTACCCTCTACTAGGGTCATAGGGGGGGGTTCCTCATGCCCATCAGGGGAGAATGTTTCAGGCGCTGGGCAGATACACCCAGGACAGGGCGACAATCTATCGCTGGGCACACACTCACTCACAGACACACTCTATATGGGACAATTTGGAGAACTCCACCGGAGAACCCGGAGGAAACCCATGCGGACACGGTGAGAACATGGAAACTCCACCAAGATTGGGATTCGAACCGGGAATCCCAAGCGCTGAGAGGAGAACATGCTAACCACTAATCCAACGTGCCGCCCTGTAAATGTAATGTAAAGGTAAAAAAAAAAAATCCTGCCATGCGCGCTGCAAAACGAGCCATTTGGTTGGTCTGGAGACTGAAATTGGCTCCACCCGCACTACCCGAGAGAGGCCTTTGATTGGTCGTCACGGCTGCGCTCGGCTGCGTGCCGCGCGTTCACATTTTCCGATTCCTGTAGCTCCGCCGTTAGCGCAGGTCCCGGCGTCTGCAGCGTCTGCGGCCGAGATGCGCAAAGTGCGCAACGTCGAGCGACAAAACGGGCGCGAGCACACAGAGCCGCGCACAGAGAGGAAATAAAAAGCAGGTTTGGGAGTCGCTGGCGTGGACGTCGGGCTCGTCTGTTTCGTGTCGAAGTTTTTAATGTAATCAGCGTTTTAAATCGGCGTTTCTTGTCTGACAGCGCGACTGTGCATGGAGCTGCGACGGGCGTCTGCATCCGCATCGGACAACTGGAGCGATCTCATTCGGCTGCTCGGTTGAAGTGAAGGAGCCGCCATGGCTGGACCTGCTGGATCCCCGAGTCTCCACCTCACTATATGAAAAACACGCGATCACCGTCTTTTAAATCAAAACACGTCCAGTGTTTGGTTCGTTTGTTCGAGCGCGGGGAGAGCATTTGGATGTGAATTCGGGTGTCGCTTTCCGAAATTACGACTCGGTTTTGTTCGGAGGGGAAACTGATGCCAAGGCCCGGTTTTAGTATTAAAATTGACTGACAACTCTACGATCGAGGTTTTACTTTCAATTATTGGAGCAGGCCGATAAAAACACGACGGAGCGACCAAAAGGCTTTTAGAGAAATAAAAACTTTCCTGGACGAAAAAAACTAAGCTGAAAAGGGCAATTTGAAGAAAGGAGGCCATTCCCTGATCGATTTTTGCCTTCTTTTATTTCGTCGTTTATTCCACTGAGCCGCTAATTCACACGGGATTAACATCCACGGCGCCGATTACACGGATATTTTCTTCATCCCACGTACGTGTGAAGAACACGCGAGAAGAACAATGTCGGGGCGGCCCAGAACCACGTCCTTCGCCGAGAGCTGCAAGCCGACGGCGCAGCCTGCAGCCCTCGGCAGTATGAAAGTCAGCAGTGAGTATCTGATATTCATCCATCCATTATCTTCCACTTTATCGTCTATTAGGGTCGCGGGGGGGATACACCCAGGACAGGACGCCAATCCATCACTGGGCACACACTCACTCACACACACACTCTATATGGGGCAATTTGGAGAACACAATTGACTTGATCCATGTTTTTGGACTGTGGGAGGAAACCGGAGAACCCGGAGGAAACCCACGCAGACACAGGGAGAACATGCAAACTCCACCCAGTTTGGGATTTGAACCGGGAATCCCTAGCGCTGAGAGGCGGAGAACCCAGAGGAAACCCATGCAGACACGGGGAGAACATGGAAACTCCACCCAGATGGGGATTCAAACCGGGAATCCCTAGCGCTGAGCGGCGCTACCCACTAAGCCACCATGCCACCCGTATCTGATATTATTGATCTTAAATCTAATTATGAGCAAGGATGCTGGGTTTTGACACATGATGCTATAACAACCCATATAGATTTAGCTTTTTTGGTCAAAATACCTCCTTGAAAATAGACTGCTGTAATAGTTTTGGCAGGTTTTGGCAGATTACACCCAATGAACAATTGTACTCGATATTTAGTAGAACATTTTCTATCTAGTTGCATGTGACTAAACATATCACTACAAAGGAGCTACACAGAAAGGTAAATTACATCCCTATAAAAGAATTGCAACGTGACAGAAACGAAAAGGAAACCCCACTTTGAGGTGGAAAGTTTTGGAGGAATTGTACATTTCCCTTTTGGTCATTTAGTAGACGCTTTTATCCAAAGCTACTTACAAATAACACCATTGGTCGGTGTTCAGACATACAGCCCCCTTGGAGCAATGAGGATTGATTGTCTTGCTCATTGGTAACTTCTGTGGGTTTTGGATTTGAGCCCACAACCTTTAGATTGGTAGCCCAACACCCTAACCATTGAGCTACCACACCCACATCTTTATTTGGATGACATTAAATGTAAAAAAACAATTAAATATCAAGGTGCAGAAAATTCAATTTACAAACTAAATTAGGTAAATATTAACATTTGTCCATACACTTTATACTGTCATACAACTAAGTGTTGATGTTTGCATTAAATCTATTATAAACAGATGTAAATCAACTGTGTGTGGTTTAAAGACTGTTTGTGATGTGTACATTTAGGGCAGGCTTTCTAGGCGACCAACATGGACAGGTGCAGAATGTTTGGTAGGTTCAATGTGGTCGATTCTCTTCTCACATCATGCTGCAGAAAATCTAAGAAAGAGGGATGGGAGCGATAGTTGAAAAATAAGAGTGACTCAAGTAAGAAAGAGAAGGTGAGCGGAAGATGAACAGTGATGTGTAATGAATAGACGAAGACAGCTGACGATGAATAGAATAGTATAAAACCCTCAACGGTGTGTGAAGTGTGTAGTTGTGTAGAAAAGGTCACTTGTTGTTCTAGCTTTATCAGCAAAGAGCTGAAAGGTAGTAAATACAGGAGGATGCCCTTAGACATCAATGACATCAAAAGACATGGTAGATGTTTTGGAGAAAGTAATCTCACATTTAGAAACAAATTTGTTTACTAAACTCTGTTTAAAGATCTTTCAGAACCTTGACTTAGCTTTCTTAGCTTGTTGCTTCTTAAAGTCTGAAATTTATTTTAGTTTTGTGCCCCCATTGTTATTTCTAAACAATATTCCCATTTCTAATTTTACCGTGTTCTGTTCTTTGAGTTTTATAGATATATTCATTTCCATTTAGGCACTTGATGTATAGCGATGTGGTCGCTGCCAGCTTCTTCAGAGCAAGATGCGCTTGATAGTCTTCAGAACTCTATTTCCTTCTTCAAAACCAGCCTTTTTAAAAAGAGTGATTGCAACACTTTTCCCTAAAAATGGCCTAAAGAAAGACAGTTCCTCTGCATGGGTTGTACAAAAACCAGCAGCTAAGTAATGGTTATTACATTTGTTAAACGTTATTTCATTTGCTTTATAGAACAAGGTTCTCTCTGCCTCAGAACTCATTTAAAAAACAAAATTGGCTATTGCAAAAATCTTAATACTCAACTTTTGTAAAAGTTCTTTGAAGTTAAATGTGTTTAAACGGGTTTCATTTTAACCCCTGTTCCCAACTTTTGACCATGCACTCATTGGTTCAATGTGAGCACTTTGAAGTATTTGATCATTTGCTTAAGAGCAGAGATGATGTCATTTTGTGCTCATTATCAGATTGAGATGAAAGCATTTAATTATCACTCAGCTGTCTGTCCCCAGGCGGTACTGCTTGCAGTGAGGAAATAAAGGTGTTTTACTAACAAAGAACAGCTATGTGACTATAGTGGCTCGCTGCTTAATGTTGGTGCATCCAAAGCACTAAACAGATAGTTCATTTGTTTTGGATTTACCTTGGTTTAATTAACATGTGCAAATCCCTAAATGCTAAAAATCTAAATGCGTCCCAATATTAAAGTATCCAAACCTTTTGAAGGTATCAAAGTAAATCATAATACCAAATACATTCAATCTTTGGAGGACAGCTGTAAGCACAGCAGAAAATCTGACAGTTGTGAACCTGCTATATTTAAAAAAAATCTTATTTTCTCTTAAGATTCAAATTTTTTCTTAAATTGTTTATTTTTGAAAAGTTTTTATTCAAACTTACAGAAATGCAGCAGTATTTAGTATCATGCTCATTACATTTGTGCAGAGTACCTATCTTAAACCTTTAGGCTAATTCACAACAACAGCAGAAAACCACATTGTGCTATGTTGTCATTTATGTGTCCTAAGTAGTTTTAATAAGGTGCTTGGTGAAGGCAAGCCTTAATTAGTCTCTGGAGACATCGGCCACATTTATTTAATGTGTACCCGCTGCTTTAAATGTTCAATCACACTGGAACTTGATACTTAGAGAGTTTCTATATTCTTTTATAATCATTAGTTATTTAAATATGTTATATGTAAAAGTGTTATGCAAAAATGTTATGAGTTGAGTTTCGAGACTGTTAGTTTGTGGCCATAGCATGCACCCTAATGTAATACAGTTACTAACATGGCCTGTATAAAAATCTTTGTAATTGTAATACCAATATTTGCACTTTTAAATTTATTTACTTTTCCTAATAATTGATTAATTGACACACATAAAATCTTAATTGTTGACTCCTCAATGGCTTTATTGCAGTTATGTATGTGCTGATGTTTAGTTTGTCCAAAAATAAGTTGTTTTAGTTTAATGGAGCTAGTAAGCAATACTTGAAGGGGGATGCTTAGCATTTTTTAGAATGTAGTTTGAAACTAGGGTATTAATTGCCCATTTATAATCTAAATAGATGTATTTGAAATTTTAAGTTATTAGGTGGACATGTGGTTGTTAAATGGCTTTATGTGTCTGCCCTGTGAGGGACAGAGACAGTTAGGTTAAAAAAAAAAAAAAAACATTGTTCCATTAATTCTGATGATTGATGAGCAATAGGTTGACCTCGGTTCTATTGGACAAACTTTGTTTCTGTAACAGCGAACCTGAAATCATGATTTATAACTTGCATCAGGATGTATGTACAGTTTCCTTTTATCTGACCCTGGTCGTTAATTTGGCAAATATGCTGAAAACCTCCTTCAGCTTGTAAAAATGAACAGGTCTTTGTTCTGCTTGTCAGAAGTTACTTACTAAACTCTATCAGCAGGAAATGAAAGCTCCAGTGACGCCATTGAGCCAAGCGGCCCTTTCTTCCCTCTGAGATGCAAGTCTGTCAGCGTTGAATTAGTGCGGTTACACAACTTTTGGGTTAGAGGCTAAAAAGCAGAATTATTAAAGCTACAGTGATAACCACATCAGCCCTCAGGAGCTGACCAGAACACATTAGTTTTTTTTTTTTTTAAACATCTTTGCCAATTTTTAAAAGAACTTAAGCAAACTCTTATTTTTTTATGGGTGCTATTATTTTATTTATATTCTTGAAGGATATTTTGTGTTGAGTAAGTGTTAAGTGACCTTTTTAAAAGCTCATTGATGCTGATGTGGATGTGTCAACTGATCAACTCTGCTAGGGCTCCATGTGACTGAATTCTAATATGTATAGTGTATTAGTGTTGAGCGTTTAATAAAACAGCATTTCTGTTGTGATACTCTTGGCAGCCAAACATGAATCATGTCTGTAATCAAGTGATTTTTGTGTGTAAGTGTCAACTTTTGTCTTTTAGTAATTTAACTGACACCCTCTTTTAACTTAATCTGTCATAAAAATTCAAAAAGGGAAAGTATTTGATGCTGCTGTAACCTGTGCTATGATCAGCACTATTAGGGATAAAGTGAATACTGGAGAATAGCATAGCAGTTAAGGTCTGGCAGTTTCAGTTATCTTCTATATTTATGAAGTGTGTGTGTGTGTGTCCTATAGAAATCCACACCATTGCTTTGATTACCTTGACATACAGGGGTTTATATATTCTTTACAACCATAAAGAAGTGATCTGTAAAACCTGAAAGGCGCAGCTGATTAAGCCATGTGTCTTTGCTGAAGTGACAATGTGATTCATGGGTGTGTGTTGGGCATCGTGTGCAGTAAATCAGTGTGTCACTTATTTCAATAGTGCAGTTACATAAATCAAGATTCTTTTTCAAAAAATTTATAAATAACAAGAGGCAACCATCCATCCATTATCTTCCGCGTCGCAGAGAGGGGTTCCCCATGCCCATCCAGGGGAGAAAGTTTCGGGTGCTGGGCAGATACACCCAGGACAGGGTGCCAATCTATCACTGGGCACACACACAGACACGCACACATACACACTCTATATGGGGTAATTTGACTTGATCCATGTTTTTGGACTGTGGGAGGAAACCGGAAAACCCGGAGGAAACCCACGTAGACATGGGGAGAACAAGGAAACTCCACCCAGATGGGCACGTTTTAACCACTAAGCCACCGTGCTGCCCAAGAAGCAACCAATCACGTGTAAATTAATGTTTACACTATTTGCAGGAAACATCACAAGCTGTGCCTATATAGTCTTGAGTATTGTAATGGTCTACATACCATTCTAGTTACTATCTGTATACATTATATCTAGTTTAGTCTGTCTGCGCTGTGTGTATTTACCAAGTGTGGCTTGCAAAGCTGATTTAGATATTCACTGTTTACACTTTTGGTTTCTTATCTGGTAGATTTGCGCTCCAATACAGAGTGATGTCATTAATGCATTTCTTGTGTCACTTTTAAAATGAGACAATATTAAATCCATCGCACGACCAGATCTAGTACTCTGTCTAGAGTTAGCTCCTGAGCACAGCATGCTCTAATTAAGTCACTGCTGAATTACATGCTAGTGGGGTAATTAATAATAGGGTGAAGTGAGGTGTTCAGGGGGAAAAATTTGTTTCTAATTAATGTAGCAATTATATGCTCACTAGCACCTGAATTTTGTGCGTTGCTAAAAGTTGTACAAAATTGTCTGTTCTGTTTATGGATCATATAAATTTAGGCAATTTCTACCCATTGGACTAATTCTGCAGTCATCAGTACACTATACTATATACATGATGTTTTTGTATTGTACAGACCATAGTTCATCTGTTTAGCTTTAAGCAAAACCTAATAAAGTGGCCGTTTATCTTGTGTCTGCCCCATTAGTGTTAATGGTGTTTACATGGTCATATTTATCCTGGAATCTTTACGCACTAAGCACTTTATTAAGAACACCATGTACACCTACTTATTCATGCTGTTATCTAATCCGACTGTTCTGCAGCAGTGCAGTGGATAAAATCATGAAGGTACAGGTAACGTTCTCTTTAATCATCAGAGCAGGGTTCAAAATTGTTTAAATAATTGGTGTCATATAGGATGTTTTTTGTAACTCCAAAACAGCTGGTATTTTCTTACACAACCGTCTCTGGCGTTACTTCAGACTGGTGTAGTAATAAAAATCAACTGAGCTGTAGTTCTATATGCAGAAAGACTTTGCTAATAAGAGCCATAGAGAATGACCAGACCTACTCAAGATGACAGAGTGAAAATAATCCAGATTACCACTAAAATAAGACTGACATTTAAAATGGTCATGGATAATATGATGGACAATTGGTATAAATTTTCTCATATAGGTCTTTGTAGGAGTATATTATTATTATTTTTTTAAAGTAGAGATGGTTTTGAGTAACTTCATCAAAAATAAATAAATAATCTGTCAGTTTACCTTTCTGCTATGTGTTACCTTACTGTATCAGTGTACGTGTATATTTTGTGTAGATTATACCGTAAAAATCATACTTTTGATTATTTAGAATTCATTCTGTAGAGTATTTTATTCCGAAGTCTCACCACAAGAATTTCAATGCGCACGTCTTGACTTGTAGTGTATATGACAAAGAAACTTGAAACTGTTTCCCAGAAATCCTACTTACATTTACCTTACATTTAGTAGAATGTTTATCCAAAGTGACTTACAAGTGTCCGAACTTCATTGTCAGAGCATAGAGTTAATACAGCACCCCTGAAGCAATGACTGTTAAGGGCCCACATTGACTACTCCAGTGATCCTGGGATTTGAACCCCTAACCTTCAGATTAGACTATTCACTGAGCTACCATGCCCTTCTGTTTGACAAAGGAGTACTCTATTTCTGCCCAACTAGTCAAAATCATACATCATTACAGATATGGCCCTTATATGATAAAACATGAAAATTTGGAGCATATTTCTTTGTAAACATGCACATAATTATGTAAATGCAGAGGTAGGTTCTTAGCCTAGAGTTATTTATGACCTGAACTTTGTTTAACCATGTAGGTAAAAACGACCACAAACCATTTGAATTCTATTGTTATGTGTATTATTTTAAAATTAATATATGTTTTGCAAATATCACATTATATGTGTATGCCTTACACATACACAAAATATTATATATAGATTATTTTATGTTAAATCAAATATTGCATTTTTTTGGAGATGGAGATGTGTGTGCTTACGGGACTTGTCTGCAGTGCATAATTTTATACAAGTACAACTTCTCACAAGTTTACTCTGTTGTGGCATATGAAGATTGAAGCCTGGGATTGTCCTGCTGAAATAACGGATCGTCCTGGAGAGAGACGTCATCTTGATGTCTTTTTTTTCCCTTTTAATTTATTTATGGGTTATGTAAATCTCTACCCATTCGACTGATGAGAATAAAGCATTAAGCCTTCAATCAACACTACAATTAAAGTTTCATATTAAGTTTAAAATGTTTTTTTCAGTTTAACCTTTATTCATGGCTAGCAGCACATTATTTTTCTTATTTACTATCTCACACACATTACCCAGCCCTCCTTCTCCCGCATTTGTCTGGGCAGCTGATCAGAGGAAGCCACTGAAATGTGAAGTGGGCTTCACTTCTCTGTCTGCCTCCCTCCCGGGCTTTTGCAGGAAAAGGCAGCTGTCCAGGAACAATGGGACACTTATTTAGCATTTAAAAGCCATCATGCTGTCCACCTCCATGTGTGAATAGATACAAAGTAGATTTAACAGGATAAACCTGGTTGATCTTTTCAGTTGATGTAAAAAAAAAAAAAACTGTTCAGTAGATACTGTACTTTTAAAACCTTATCTCCAGTTGTGTTGCCTGTAAATGTAGTTATTAAAAATTGGTAATGTGCTTCAGATGTCATTTTGGTTATACTTATAAAATTAACCATTTTATTCTATATGAGAATCAAAGTTTGGAACAGAACCTCCATTTGAATTTAGTCATTTAGCAAATACAAAGTGACAAATGGAAGTACACAAGTCAGTAGTTAAGAAGGAACCAGTGACACTGTAGTAAAATCAAACCTGATCATTATCTAAGTTGGATTTTTTTTTAACTATTTTTATTTTATATCAGGTGTTTGTGGAAGATGCTATGTGACTGCCTTACAGACAGAGTTGAGAAGATGGTTCCATCATTTAGCAGTGCTGAACGATACAGAGTAAGAATTAGCACCATGATTAGATTGAAGCACCAGGTGACATTCATTACTAGAGCGAAGTGAACTGGTCTATGTGTATTTTGGAAAGATGGAGCCAATGAAGAGTGGGGAGTAATGGAGTGACATGAGTTTACTTGAAATAGTTGAACACAAGTTGAGTTGCAGAGTTTTTAATCAGTTGTAGAGATCTGATTATGCAAGCTGGGAATCTGGCAAGCAGTGCATTACATTAATAGAGCCGGGATAGGATTAGGGCTTTGACTAACTGTTAGGTTAGTCCAGAACAAAGGTTGTTGCATTTCCATAAACATATTTATAGGTTTGACATTGCGTACATGCTTCCTAAATCTTGTCCTGCCAACTTTGCCAGTGACGTGTCAGCAAAGCTACTTGCTCTCTGTGAATTCTATAGACACTTATAGATGCAGGCAGTTTACAGCTTATGGTTGGGAAATGATGGGGTAGGCTAACGCTGGTAATGTTCAAGGGCTGCAGCAAATGTGCCACGATAGTATCACAGAGCAAGAAAGAAAAGTTTTAAAGAAAGCATAAAGGGCTCTCAGCATGAGCAGGCTTCAAACCAGTCTAAATATAGTGATTTTTTTAGACTATTTGTTTGGTCCTCAAACATAAACAGTATTGAAAAAATCAGATGTTACTAAATCAAATACTTTGCCATGTTGCAGTACTGAAAATGCATCATATACTTCCAGCAATAAAATAAATGCATATGTTTTTTTTTTTTCTTTATCCATTGAGTATATTCTTCAAAAAAAGCTGAACCCTCCATGTTTTATCTGCCTTGTCTTTTCTACTCTCTGTGTGCTATGAGCTGCTGTCAACTACTGCTGCAGGGCTGATGCCTGTAATGGTCACCAAAAATGTTTTAGATTACATAAAACATTAAATTTACATTTACAGTTTTTGTTGGTGTTTTGTTTATTCAGAATGACTTGCTCTAAGGCTGTGTCTTCCTAATCATAGTATTCCAAAACCATATGGTTCAGTCATCACTGAACATATAACATGGGGATAGATTTTTGAGCTGCTTGTTTTTATTTGTTTTAAAGATGCAAAATCCAAAGTTATTAGATTTCTTAGTGATAATGGCCACCAAAATGTCATTTTAGTGTCTTGAAAATGAAAAGCACAAAAAGGATGTACACTTTATAATCTGGAAAGGAGTTAGTTTGTAGACAAGAGAAGGAAATACTAGCTTAAACAGCATAATTTTAAGTGTTTGCATACTGTATGCATACAGATAAAAGCATTGCCACTGAACAAAACTGCAGATTAAGAAGATTTTAAGAAATGCTTAAACAGGTCAGAAAGGTTTCTCTTATTGTCTTTGACCAGTGTTCCAAAATGTAGCTTTGTAGCATGAAAAATTTAATATTCAAAAGAAGACAATCCATTATTTATCGTCTAATTTTTTCAGATGCTTATTAAGCTAAAAATAGTCATTTTAGAGTACTCCATTGCCCAGAGATTTACAAACACACTTTATAGCCTGAACTGCAAATGACTAATAATAGTAATGAACTAATGTTTTCAAGGGAAAAACACAAAACTAAAATTATTTCTTCATATGCTATTAGTTTAGAAAGAATGCAGTGTTTCCGATTAACTTTGAGTCATTAATCACTTGCAAAAAAACAAAATCAGTTGTTGGTAAAAGCTTTTTTGGTTTGTTTTCTTTCTTTTTTTTATTTTTCTTTAATTAAAATATTACATTAGGAACATTAGGATTGTACAATTTTGAACAATCTCTGTGGTTTAGACCACAGAGTTGGCCATACAGCACCTCTGTTTGAGCAAAACTTTCAACACATATTCCTCCAGGGTGCTGTATCGTAACCGACACTGTACTGACCCCAACTGTCAATTTGGAATACTTGCAAGTTGTTTTTAATAAGTGTCTGCAGTATAGGTGTAAATATTAATAGACTTCAATCAAATACACAGCACAGCGATTCTATGCATAGGCTTGTCAGCAAGAGTATCGATTAATGTGTTTATAATCCTTCCTATTTTTAACAACTGTTCTGACATACACATAATCCCTACTCTAAAGCTACGGGTGGCGCTATCATATTATTGTCTTCCAACTTCTCTTATATTCTCCTTTGCATTCTCCCTCTTGTGAAGTATAAGAGGAAATGAGTGAACACCGGTGCTGCTTACAAAACCCATGCCTTTATAAAATTTTCAGATACATGATATTCCACCACTACATTTAGCACATGTTTTTATCCAAATTGACTTACAAATGAGAGATCAACACAAGTCAGGAGTTAAGGAGAAACCAGCTACACAGTAGAATTATCAAACCTGATCATTTGTCTTTAATGCCAAATTATGTTAAAGCAAAAACTCAAACTGTAAAACGTGTACATATATATGTGTGTGTGGTGTGTGTGTATATGTATGTATGTATGTATGTATGTATGTGTGTGTGTGTGTATATATATATATATATATATGTGTGTATGTATGTGTGTGTATATATATATATATATATATATATATATATATATATATATATATATATATATATATATATATATATACACACACACACACTTATTTCTAGATTATTTCTAGTCTTTATTTAATAGTGAATAGACTAGATTTAACCTGCACAGTGAGCATTAGACTTTAGTACAAGCTTATTACAGTTTATCTTATTGTAACAAATACTAGCTCAAGCCTATGTCACAGACAAGGTCCTTGATGCAATGGTACTTTAAAGATTTTGTTGTAATATTTCTCTGGTCACACCAATGGGATAGTAAAGAAGCTGCATAGAGACACTACTGGAACTAAAGCATGTGGGACTGTTTCATTTTTTTATTGCACATCATATTGCAGTTTAATATGCACTATGGTCCAAAAGCCTCTACTTTTGCCTTTTTATGGTGTCTTTTTTTAGATTTATCTTTGACATAAGTGTGCACAGACATGTTGGCAAACAAAAGCCATGGAAGACGCATCTGTTACATCCATTGAATTGAACTAAATAAAGCCTGCACATGAAGGATCTTTAATTATGGCACAGCCTTCTAGGATGTAGCAGCTGAGATATGCAACATACCTAGAAGAAAGCTTAGACTTTGAGATGCAGCTAATGTTACTGGGAATCTTCCACAATGCGGACAGTTCCTTTACAGAAATGCCTCTCCTCTAAAGTGAGAGAGATTAGAAGGCAGCGTTAAGGCAAGTAAATATCCTTTATGTTGTTTATTAGTAAAAGTAAAAAAAAAAAGGTACAACAATCATTCAATATTAAATACAGATTCACAATCTCAAGAGGTTACAACTTAAAGCAGCACACACAATGTGACCTGTATGACGGTAAACGTGAAAAGCGGCTAATTAATGTGTAATTTACATTTAGTCATTTAGCAGATGCTTTAAACCAAAGTGACCCACAAATGAGGGAACACAAATAAGTATTTAAGAAAAAAACTTAAATACTTAACTAAGCTATACTGTAGAATTATCAAACCTGACCTCCTTTACGTTTTCTTACGGACAGAGTTGGAAAGATCATTCTGCCATTTATCCATGATTAATTATAGGGAGAGAGAATTAGCACCACATTGAAGCACTAGGTGACATTCATCACTAGATTGAAGTGAACTTCCAGGCTCCTCATACCAATGAACTGTTCAAGAAGCTATGTCCAAAAACTGCACCTTGCATCATAAAAACAACATGTAATAATGTAATTTGGGTTTAAAGCTGGAAAAATGGCATAATGGGAAGACTATCTTTTTTTTTTTTTTTTGGTCAAAATTATATAGATGTCATATCTCTCCAAAGCCATGAGCACTGATATGGAATAAATTTCTCTATTCTATCAGAATTTTCAGAAGCCGTAAAAATGTACAAATCCATTATAAATGTGTTCAGTAAGGCTCATAACGGGTCTTCGTGCGGAGCGTTGGAGATTTTAAACACATGACTTGTTCACAAAGACTTCAGTTTGGATTTAGACGATTAGCCAAAATAAATTTATAATTGATGCAGACACGCAAACAAGCACCAGCTCTGGCAGCACATTGTAGATGTACCTGCCTTCACAACATTTGCTTTATTCTTCTTTTAGGAAAAACTACAGACTTAAAATGATCACTGAGTTTTTTAAATCACTCAGGGGAAGAGTAGGAGTGATGAGTGGAATGTGCATTTTTATTTTATTTTATTTTATTTTTATTTTTTTTACTCCCTGTGGCAGACCGAACTAAATATTCTATTTATCTAGACAGTGCTGTCTTTCAAATGCGTTTTTTTCTGTCTTTAAATCTGATCAGTCCACAGATCTAAACTTCCACCTCATAAATCTTGTTGGATACAAAATAAATAGGAGCTCAGCTAGTGAGTTGGTCACTGCTAACTGTTATAATGTGATATAGAGAAACCGTATTCTATTCACACAATGATTTTGTATTTAATTTATTTGAAACTTAATAAATTTAATGTAAAATAGATGAGTATTGAATCAGATTTCTTAAGTATCGAAATATCTTCTATCTATCTAATCAGTGACTTGAAGGATCGATAATGTATTAAATTGCCACGAAGGCTCAGATTTATACCCCTTGTCATGATAGTAGTGATGTTAAGAACTTTTACATCAAAGATAAACAATACTTTAATAAGCTTTAAATATCTTACAATGTAGTAAGTTATTTCGGAGATGGTCATGGACCAACTGGAACATATGACGAATCCTTGTTTAGTCACACTCCTTCGTCTACCTTTATTGCAAAACTTTTAACGGCAAGGCTGCATTTCCACTCATAAAAAACCTTTTAGCAAATTTTAAGCAGGTACCCATTTCTAGTGTTTCCTCCAATCTGAAGTCTCATAAAGGCAGGTGAATGGAAACTCTTCTTATTTTACAAGGTAAAGGATTTTACTGCTCAGATGTTTACTTGCTTAAGGCTACATTGTTTAATTAATAATTTTTTTTACAGTTTGGCAAACAAAATTTAAACAAGTCACCATAACACATTTAGACTTTTGGAGCTGGTTGTCTTACTACTCCCAGTTTTATTTTTTAGTTAAAACACAGACAAACCTACAATAATAGCACAATCCTAAGGTGCAATGTTGTGATCTGTGTTTCTTTAACTATTCCACAGATTTAAGTTCATTTAACATCGTTTATCTTGTTGAAAAAACATTTTCTCACTTTTTGGTGATTTGTAATTTGTTTTTAAGGGTTTCTGTTGTTTTATACCGATATAGATTTTACCCCACCTTTGGAATACTGGCACTTTTCTCCAACTGAAATCTGCCAATTGTGGCTTTTCCATGAAGTTCATGTCTGTGCATCATGAGATCGTATGGGATGTTTCTTTCTTTCCAGCACACAAGACATTCAGAAAGATAACTTTCAGATTGTATCATTTTAAAGGTTCTTTTCAATAGAAGTTCTTTTCACACTGTGGAAAAATTCAACTAAAATGCTGAGATCCCTCCCTATTTTCACACAAGTTGAGCTTTTTGATTGAGCGTTATTATAAGGTTTGAACATTCATAACTGTCATGTGTAACTGAAAATTGTGTAATTCTGTGATTAGGACCCAGGGTTTGGAAATGATTAACTAAAAAGCAAAGACAGTAACATAAAATAATTTAGGGAGTGTTTGTGGATATTTTTACTGATTTGGTAAAAGCTTTTTCAATAGTGATTTTGTCAGCTAATTAAGCTGTTAAGTGCTTTATGCAAAACAGTTTTTTTTTTCCCCTTATGAACCTGAGTTAATGCCAATAGACACAGCAAATAGTTATCCAATATGTCTGTTTATGCTATAACATTTAAGATTTTATCTTTTTATTACATTTACATTTATCTTTAGTCATTTAGCAGATGCTTTTATCCAAAGCGACTTACAATTGAGAGAACACATGTAGAACACAGGGAAAAAACAGCTACACTGTAGTATAATCAAACCTGTTCATTATCTGATCCCGCCTTTTATAATTTTTATTAATTATTATTTTATTTATATCGTGTTTGTGGAAGAGATGTGTTTTTATTTGTTTCTTAAAGATGCTAAGTGACTCAGCATTACGGATGAAGTTGGGAAGTTCACCCCACCATTTTGTTCCGAAAGTTATGTAGT
Organism: Corydoras maculifer; assembly: GCA_019802435.1. NCBI lineage: Eukaryota > Metazoa > Chordata > Actinopteri > Siluriformes > Callichthyidae > Corydoras > Corydoras maculifer. Next base: position 853,960 of record JAFMOD010001075.1, on the reverse strand, counting down.
GAGAATTAGCACCCCGATGAAGTGGAATCATCAGGCGACTAAAGCGAAGTGAACAAGTTGGAGTGTATTTTGAAAATATAGATCTTTTCTTGAAATTAGCCCCATAATAAGACTTAAGAGGGATGGTCACATACAATTGGCTTTGTTTGCTGATAACTTGGTGTCGTTTGTTTCCGTTTTAACAAGATTTTTATAGGTTTAAAACAAGTAATACAGCGGTTTGCTTCCACAGTTACAGGCGGCGCTGACTTAAATTTGTGTAAATAACAACCTAAGCTGACCTTTTATAAACTCCCAGGATTCATTATATAGAGCAGTTTTTCATCAGTGCAGAGGCCAGAGCGTGACTTTGCCGTTTGTTGGAAGCAGCATTGAACAGAAACATGCTGATGAGGCCATCTGTTTAGCCTGTGTTTAAGGGCAACAGATGTGGTAGTGGAACTCTCTTCTCTCTTTTGCACTACGAATCAAGAGACACACATTTCATCAGTTTCCTTTACGTAACACTCAGCACAGAAATGTACCCTGTTCCAGCAAATCTGAAACTAGTAAGGGTATTTGAAATCAGGCAATGTTTGATATTAAATCACTAATCAAAACTAAACCTGCTTTAAACATAATGAAGTTACATGGTAGACGAAATTATACTTATTCAAAATAATAAACCTAATTTAAATGATTTATTAACCTAATTTATAAATAGAGATCAAATAATCCAGGGATGATAATGTAATTTACATTTAATTAAAAAAAAGTGTATGTTCCAGACCTGTGAGGGAGTTTTAAAAGTTTTTTAAAAGTGTGATTGCCTTTTTGCTTTTATAAAATGATTACAAACACACTGTAATAAAAAAAAAAAAAAACAAGTTTGATTCATAAATGCGTTAATTAAAAGAAAAATCGTCAATAAACTCATCTTCTACGACTTAATCTAGTCCGGTTTTTGAACACTGACTTAGTTACATGTTGCTGGTTTCTAAATGATCAATTTAATTACAGAATGCAGTTTCTAATAAACATTTGGATAAATAATGTATGTCGTGGACTGATACAAATGTGAAGCAGTCAGAGGTATGCATTATTTTCAGTAAAGTAACGGCTAGAAAAATGGCTTGGCCAATCAGATTTGAGTACCAGAACTACATGTGCATGTACCCTTTAACTATTAAATAAGAGATATGCGTTTCTCTTTTCTGGGCATCTAGCAGCACAATATTTGCCAAATACTACAAATAAAAATTTTAAAGATAATAATAAAAATATTACTGCTTCAGATTTGTCAATTTTTTTGGGTTACTAACTCTGTCCTGTCAAATACTCCTGATATGTAAAGGCCTTAAGTGTTAGTGTGTTAAATAAACTGGTGTTCTAAAAGATGCTTCTTAGGTTACCTATTCAACACTTGGGAGGGACAGGTGTTTTAATTGCCATAGAAACTAACTAAAGGCAGACTAGAACACTAAATTCCAGCAATCAGTACATAAAACAAAGTATTAAACAGTACAATGAAACCACAAGCCAAACTTAATTTAACAGACAATTAATTAAAAGCTAAATGAGTCATGCTAAAACAGTGCTTCCCGAATAGTGGGCGCAGTGCGGTAGCTGGGGGGGTCCCATAACCAGAAATCACAGAGCAAGTGATATTAAGTGTACTGAACAAACCCTCAAAACACAACATGGAAAAATATTTAACAGGGATGAGGAGAGAAAGGCGGAGAGAGACGAAGATAATAAGACCAATAAAAGTCAACCGAAAACTAAATGTCGAAGCGTATATAGCGGCTGGCTTCACTGTAACTGTAACTTCATTGTAACTAAGGTGGAGACGAAGAAAGACCAGTGTGTCTGCTGTGTCTTTTAAATGTTGGCAGTGGACAGCGTGAAGCCAAATAGATGAAGGCATCACTTAAAGATATTACACCCCAATCACGCTGATAAACCGCTTGAGTTTTTTTTATCGTAAACGTGACGCGTATATCCAGCAAATCATAACGCTTTATGAAAGCTACTTCAGAAAAGCTGTGCGCTGCAAAACGGGCGCGTTGGAGACATCAGTTCTGACTTCCTCAAAAAAAAAAAAAAAAAACAGCACAAATTGTTGTATTCATTTTTGTTTTGCAGGTTAAAGTGTTAATAAATTATGCTCTGGGGTGAGGGTGAGGTGAGTGTGTGGGGGGGCACAAAATGTTTTCTTCTTCCTAGGGGGGGCTTAACAGAAAATAATTAAGAATCACTGTGCTAAAAGAAACTTTTGTCAGTTTAACTTTGCATTCAAGAACCTTAACTTGCACATTCATATTTACCAATATAGTTATTGTGTTTGTTTAATAAGTTTGAACAATTGGAATAAAAAAAAAAGACTGAATTCAGGATACACATTTTTAAAAGGGATCGTCATATAGTTCTGGTTTCGAAGCAAAGCTTAAATTTGTGCAGGTCTCCTGGATAGAATATTTCTGAGTTTGCCAAACATCATGTCTCCTCTAGTGCGACACGGTAGCTTAGTGGTTAGCACAATTGCCTCTCAGCAATCTGGGTGGAGTTTCCATCTTCTCCCCGTGTCCCGGAGTTCTCCCCAGGTTTCCTCCGTGTTCTTCGGTTTCCCCCCACAGTCCAAAATCATGGATCAAGGTCAATTAAATTCTCCAAATTGCCCCATATAGAGTGTGAGTGTGTGCCCAGCAATAGATTGGCGCTCTGTCCTGGGTGTATCTTCTCAATTTTCTCTGGATGGGCATGAAGAACCCCACCATGACCCTAGTTGAGGATAAAGTGGAAGACAATAGATGGATGGATGTTTTCTCTTGTAGACCAAGAGGAAGTCAAGCTGTAGTCATATAAGCATGCATTATTAAAATATTGCCTGCTGAAAAGGCCAGTCACAATGTATCTTTACATTAAAAGGTAAAAGGATACAAATGTGGATTTAATGTTGCATTTCATTGCAGTGAAAGAGCAGAACATGACATAGTTCTAATAATAACTAAAAAGCAATGTACTCTCATGGTTAATAATTTTTTTTTTGCATTTTCTAGCCTTGTATCTTGCAAGTATGTACAAGTCAGAAATTCTATCTCCTCTTTACCCTCTGTGTCGTCCTTGCATTAAAAAATAATAATCATTAATGCTTTTATTGTGCAAGAGGGTTCTTTGTAAAACATTTTTAAAAATTTATTTACTGTACTTGTGGGACATTCACACGTGGATTATATTTATACATTACCCTTCCTGTATCGTTACATTACAATACACCAAGTCAAAAAGTACCATATCTAAAAAAGACTCTATTTAAAAACTTTGTGCAGTTAATGCCAAAAACATCAGCACCTCTGAACATTGGTGATCACATGTCTACTAATGAGAATGACTCAACAAATTTTATCTGACCTCTTTCCCACAGAATCCCATCCATAGACTAAGACATAGGCAAATCATTGTTTCCATCAACATGAAATTTAGCACTCTCTTTAAACATAAACTAAACATTAATCATATTTTCTGTTTGAGTTTCTTACATCCTGCTCCAAAAAAAAAAAAGTTTTTTTTTTTTTTTTTTTTTTTTTTTTTTTTTTTTTTTTCCCCCCCCCCCCCCCCCCCCCCCCCCCCCCCCCCCCCCCCCCCCCCCCCCCCCCCCCCCCCCCCCCCCCCCCCCCCCCCCCCCCCCCCCCCCCCCCCCCCCTTATTGCTGAACATACTCAGTACATTCCATTCAGTCCACACAGGAAGAGGACTGGAATGAATCAAGCTGAGGCAAAGTACCTCTCTACTCTCTTGAATCATTTCATCAGGCATAAAGAAAAGTGGGGATTTAGAAAGGGGTATGTATGACAAGTCTGGAATCTGGGTGTGTATTCAGTTCCTACAGTATGTCTACATTATGACTTTTTGTGTTCATGCTGTTTATAAAATATTAACTCAATTCCCTTACTATTATTTTTATAGAAAACATACTATAAGCCTATTATTAAATTGGATATACCCATTCAGCAGTTAATTTTTTTTTGTCCTAAAGATGCACAATTACAAACTGTAGCCCTTCTGTTTCTCTGCATAATTATGTCCCTTTAAACTCCCACAGGTAGTCTCAGGACTACCACAGATCAGGTACTGCGATGAGTGGATCAGACTCTGCAGTGCTACTGGAGCATTTAAACACCGCCCAATTAATTTTCTATTTATTAGACACATACTTTATTGCTCCACTTTACTAGATGTAAATTTTAAAACAGTTCATTAATTAATACTGTATACAATTAATACAGTTTGGGTAAATAAAGGTCTGCTAATTCAATGATTATCAACTGATGGACTCCAGACCAAATCTGGCCCAGAGAGAGGCTTCCACTCAAAGCAGTTGGGGTTAGGTCCCTTGCCCAAGATTGGCGCCCTGTCCTGGGTGTATCTGCTCAACGTTCTCTGGATGGGCATGGAGAACCCCCCCATGACCCTAGTAGAGGATAAAGCGGAAGATAATGGATGAATGGATGTCTCCTCTTGTAGAACAAGGCTTTCAAGCTGTAGTCATGGAAGATTATATATCTGATGTTTACTTCAATTTGTCTTTTATATTAGCTTTTAAATTGTTAACAAATCGGGTTAATTTTAAAGTTGCACAAAAACCATGCTTTTTCTACAAGCAATCAGAATTGATTCACAGTACTATTTCAGTTTGAAGCTTTGTGACTATACATACAGTACACAAACCCCCCAAAATTCACATTTAAAATATTTCAAAACCATGTATATCTTTAAACCACACATAGCATTGCATTATTAAAACATTGCCTGCTGAAAAGGCCAGTCACAATGTATCTTTACGTTAAAGTGTAAAAGGATACAAATGGGATTTAATGTTACATTTCATTGCTGTGAAAGAGCAGAACATGACATAGTTCTAATTATGCAGAGAAACAGAAGGGAACTTCAGCCAAAGTTATTGGTGGGACAGTGAATCAAACCAGGGACCTTCATATCGAAAGGCTTGTTTCTGAGTTAATTTAGTGGGCTGGTTACGAGCCAATTTTTATATAAATTTATACACATATGTTTGTTGGTTTAAAGAGAATGAAACTGGTGTATTTGTTAAAATGCACAAGTATATAATTGTAATTGTGGACAGGACACGTGTCTGAGGTAAATAATTCTGCTCTAATCTTGAATTAGTGCATACAGTGCACGTGTGTCTATATACCAATTATGAGGAACATATTGCAAAAAGGAAAAAATAAATAATAGCTGGTTATCTCTTTCTTTCTCTCTCTCTCTCTCTCTCTCTCTCTCTCTCTCTCTCTTTCTCTCTCTCTCTATAGAGAGAGAGAGAGAGAGAGATGCTGCTTAAACAAAGTATTGTTTATAATTTGAAACAAAAGCAATACATTTTTGCTATTCTTTAAAATGATTGTAAAGAATAGTTTAAACTGTTTGTCTTATTGGGTGATGCTTAAAAAAAGTATGTGGTAACTCAATGGTTAAATTGTTGGACTATTGATCTAAGGTTTGTGGGTTCAAATCCCACATTTACTATAGTTACCAATGTGAGTCCTTGAGCAAGGCCTTTAAGGGCCCACACTGGCAGTTTTGTCCTTAGGATTTGAACTCCAACCTTTTGAATTGATCGGTGTACACCCTAACCACGGAACAACTAATATTCAATGTGAAATTACAATCGCAGCTGAATATGCAACAACATATGTTTAGAAAGGTCTGTATTTTTAATTTTGCTTCTCATGATCTCTATTGCCAGTGGATTAAACTTTTTCTTAGGCAATAAGATGAGGCCCATGATGATAAGATGAGGCCCATGAGTTTTGAATAACTGCTTTTTGAGATTTGACCACAGTTGTGTGTTCATAGCTTTACACCACAGATCCTTATTCAGTTTTTGTGGTTAAATTACATAATGTTTGTCTGTTTTATGGCTTGGTGTCATTTTGCTAGTAGTTCACACAGACCCTTTGTCTCAGTTGTTCAGATGGTTTTACATAATGAATTATTAGGACAAGTTTTTATCATTATACACCAGGCCACAACTTTTATGTTCTTGGTTTTCTTGTTTCTAATTTCCAAGGAACTGAGTATCTGTGGTTATATTGAAGATGGTTTGCAAGCTTAAATGTCATTCTCTTTATTTATTTATTTTTCTTTCCTTTTCCATCCATGCCCATCCAGGGGAGAACGTCTCGGGCGCTGGGCCGATACACCCAGGACAGGGCGCAAATCCATCGCTGGGCACACACTCACTCACACAAACACACTCTATATGGAGCAATTTGGAGAATTTAATTGACCTTGATCCATGCTTTTGGACTGTGGGAGGAAACCAGAGAACCCGGAGGAAACCCACGCGGACACAGATTGGGATTCGAACTGGGAATCCCTAGCGCTAAGAGGAGAACGCGCTAACCACTAAGCCACCGTGCCACCCTAGTTTTTTATTTATTTAATTAGATTTTTTTCCCCCGACATTTAAATATATTATTCGAAGTATATCATTTATTAATGTTATTTCTGTAGGTGTGTGGTCCAAATTGATGTGGGGATATAAATGTGAAAATATTTGCATTATGGTGCCTTACGAAGATTTATTTCTGCTGCATTTCCATTGCCAGTTTTGTCTCACTGCATACAGTGGTGATGCAATTCGCATTTCTAATACAAGGTGAATCACACCATACCTCCTAGTTATTTTGGATTCTCACTTGGGCAATTCCGAAGCATATTGGCTTTGCACTTTATAAATTGAACACATACCTCATGAACAAGAGCACATGTGAAGAGGAATGCAGATTGTATGTGTTCCAAATTACGCAATGATATAACATGTTTCATGTATTGTGCCAGAAAATGCAGGAAAATACTGTGTGTGTGAGAGAGAGCGAGCAAGCGCGAGAGAGGTAGAGAAGGATTGAGAGAATGTGGTAAATCCTGTAAATCAGTGTGCCATCATCCTCAGTGCTATTGAAGTTGTATTTTGTAAAGCTAATAATACCGCTGTCTTGCAGATTTAATACATAAACTTGTGGGCTCATTTTTGCACACACATCACTGCTGGAATACAATTTATGTAATTTAAATTAATTTAGCTTATGTAACATTGAAGTGTCTTATAAGTATGCCTTATTGCCATTTAACAAATAATTACAATTTTTAAATGTAATATCTGGATATATTTTTTTTTAAAAGATGAGTTTATATCGTTTTAAAACAAACTAAATGTTGTTAAGTGCCAAACAAGGAGAAATTGAGTTTAATAACCATAAAATTAAACAATACATTTTTATAAATAAAACCTTATTATTTGTATATCTTATTTTTTTGTAATATTGATAGTTTTTTCCTACACACAGAGGAATTGATCCTCCACATTTAACCCATCTGTGCCCTAAAATGCATACACACATCATAGTGAAGTGAGGGGAACCTTCAGGTCGCAAGGCTGTCTATTTTTATTTATTATTATTTTTTAAAACCACAAGCTCACGACTTTGACTGTTATACAGGCACCAAAATGTGGTTGCTTAGGCTGTACTCTAGAGACAAGAAATTCAAAGTTGCTTTGATCCTGCTCCTATTCTGTAAAGAATTGCAAATGCATGTTTTTGTGGTTTATTTTACAAAAGTTTTAAAATCACACCTTCCCAGCAGGTGTGCTTACTTGCTCTGTATACACTATCTTATGGCTGGACAATTCTTAAAGGGGCAACAGTGGAAGTGTTGTGGAGGGCAAAACCAATCGATTGAACATAACTTAACATAAAAGGAATGCACTTGTCCAGTGCGTAATGCATGCAGTACATCTGGATTGCTTTACTTTTGAAGGCAACATTTATTTATTTTTTGGGTATGTGTGTATACGTTAAAAAATAAAACCATGAAAATCTGTATTTAGTGAACACGTACATTTAGTGTTGGGCTATCAGCCTTAAGGTTTAAATTTACAAGTGTGGGCTTTTATTATTTCAGCCATGCTGTATCATGCCTGCACATTAACTTTTACATTGACAGTCATGTTGGTATACTTTTTTGGCTTTGCAAAATAGCCTAATGCTAACATTCCATTGACCAATGGCAAGACCTAGAGTCTTAACCTGACGATTTACGTTTCTACAGCTGTGGAAAAAAAAGGCTATAAAGTTTGGATTTCCACTCCGATCAAGAAAACCAATATGTTTGTTTGAACTGTTTTCCCATGCGACATTTGTGCAGGTACTGCAGATGAAGCATTCTGTGTGGTGTTGGGAGTAACAGGAATGAAGTTCATTCTGACAGGTCCTCTGGATTAAGAGGAAACGCAGGACACCAGTACAGTTGCTGTTTCATTAAGACCTGAGGCATGAGAGATTAGCTCTACAAAGCCCAGTAACATAGAGTTTCCTCTGGATAACCCTTGTGCTTTAAATGCCCAAACTAAATTAAAAGAGAGGGGAGATGAGAATAGAGCCGTGGAACAATGTAGAAGAAGTGACCGTAACCAGTCAGTGTTCTTTGTGCTGGGGGCTGTTTGTGCCTTCATGCATGGTACAGTTCTACATCTGTCTTGTGTAAGTGACCTACAGGTAGCTAAGAGAGGCCCTGCTTTTCTTCTGTCCCCGTTGTATTCTTTTCTCATTCATGATAAGAGAGCTAAAATTTTTTCGGCTCTAACCTCTGTCTTTTCTCAGGCGTTGTGCTTTATGTCCTGAGCAGATGTGGATCATCTGGCAAGCAGGTGGAGGTTCAAAGAGCTAGAAAACAGAACACACACTCGTGATCATGTGTTCTCCAGCCGACTTAATGAGGCATATAGAAGCACGCTGTTGTGATTTTGTGCTCTTTATTTCCTACACACACTCACACACACAACTCCCATTGGGCAAAAATGTGCATAGTTTATTTATAGAGGTTGCAGGTTTAAACAACACTTTCTAAGAAATGATGCCATCTGGCCTCTCTGCTTCATTAGAAAATTCACACTGTAATATTGTTTTTATATTTATAGTCATAGCAGTATTTTACTTTTTCATTTATTTTTTTTGACTTCATTAAATCATTCAATCTAACTTTGCAAATTGATAAAAATCGATTATGAAAAGCGATTATTTGCTACACAAATTTGTGTAATTTATTTATTTATTTTTTTTCAATATTCTACATATTGTGCCAGTGTGTTTGAGATTTGTTTAATTGCTCTTTGGCCTAATTGGATGCCTTAAACTCATACTGTAAATAAAACCAGACATTTATTGACCTGCTTAATATTTCTAATTGTAGATGGGTTTCTTCATAACTACTGACTTGTGGTGTTCCCTCATTTGTAAGTCGCTTTGGATAAAAACGTCTGCTAAATGTAAATACATGGATTTTTAAAATTTATTTATCCAAGTCATCGATTAATCGAAAAAATTATCGACTGATTAATCGATTATCCAAATAATCGTTAGTTGCAGCCCTAATCAATGGCGTACCTAAAACATTTTTTCTATGTTTTAGAAATTGTAATTGGGTTTTAAATTAAAAAATGTCATTACTTAAATTTTTATTAACAACACTGGAAGTGGAATAATGTTGTTGTAGCACATTTCACATTTTACCCAAAAATGTCATTGCTCGTTGACATCAGAAATATCATGTTTGATTGCCCTAAGACTGAAACCACATCCCCGACCAGTTTATCAAGCTTGCAGGAAGCTAAATCTCCTGAGCTGCATGCAAAAAGTGACTGACACTCACAACTGACTGGTGTCTTGCTAATAAAAAAGGTTGAGAAATGCTACTCCTTATGAGCGGTTGTAATGTCTTTAGGATTCGAGTTGATAATAAATATAGGGTGAAGGCTGTCTGATGTTTAGGCACTTTTGGGTGGAAATTGCATGTAATGGTCAAACTGTAGTTATTTGCACTAGAATCAATGTTATTATGCAAATTTTAACCCAAATAAATCATCTTTGTAATTAATTAAATCCTCTATTACCAATCAAGTACATTGGTTCTGCTTTGTGTATGACATAATAATGCTACATCTGTTATATTACTGCAGTGTTTCTCAAAGTGTGGTAGAGGTGTGATTTATAGAACAGAGAGGTATTTCACAGTGATATTTTTATTGTGATGACATTTCATATTTAGTCATTTAGCAGACACTTTTATCCAAAGCGACTTACAAAAGAGAACAACAAATCCGTAGTTATAACGAGGAACATACTACACTGTGGTATGATCAAACCTGATCATTATCCAATCTGTATTCAATATATAAATTAACCCCCCACAAAAGATGTACACTTTTTTTATCTAGTACAACAGAGAACACTTAACACTTTTTTTTTTTTTTTTTTTTTTTTTTGGTCAGAATTTTGTTGGGGTGGGAGGCATAATCATTTGTTTTCCAAAATGTATTCTCATGGTATATCTTGTGACCTTGATGATAAAACCTCATGAGCTATATAGACATCTATAAATGTATTCATGGCATCGTACAGTTCTATTTTTACACATTGTTTACATTTCAATTGATCTTGCACTGATTGGGATCTAAACAATATAAGATTGAGTTGCAGCAGGATTTAGTTTTGAATGTGATGTGAAGCTGGTAGATTTTTTTTTTTTTACTTAGCTCACAATCTCATTTATTTTTTTTATTATTGTATTTGTTTCTTTTATTTTATTGTAGATTCATTTTTGAGTAATGTATTTAAAAAGTTAAATTAAAAACAAATGTAATAAATTAATTTTTGTCTTATTCAAAACATGTTTAAACTTGAGAAAGGGGTCGAGTAAATTGAAACATTAATCTTTATATTATAGTGAAGAGGTTACTTAAGGTTATTGTTGTCAACAGTTATTTTATTTTATTTTATTTTTCTCTATAACACGTTATTGTTTAATTATAAAATTGGTTGTTTTGGTCATTTAGTGTGGTTGGCTAAGCCTATTTGTCCAGCCATGACATTATCAATAAAAACAAACACCTCTGAACGCTTCACATTTATTTCAATGTGTGAAATGCCATACATTATTTTAAATAATAAAATGCATATTAATGTAAAATGCAAACAGATTCCCAAACTAGGGCTGTTGTGGCTGTTTTTTTAAAATAAACTGTGCTCTGTAATTTGCTAATAGATGGCATTTTTTGATTGTTAGAGAAACCTGAATCCTGTTACTAAATGATCAGTGGTCACTTTTAAAACCTGACTAGATTACATTGTGGAAGACCAATATATAAACAATTTTGCCTACAATAAACGCATTTATAAATCAAACTTATTATTATTTTTTTTCATAAAAGTGGTAAAGTGTACTCCAAGACGCCTGGTATTGTTCCTAATAACACCCCTTTCCCGTGATTTATTTGCAATAATGCACATGCTCTTGTACCATATTTGAATAAAAAATCAAATAAATCCAAAATGTGTTTATATTGATAGAAGTGCCGCTTCCCAAGCTTTAAAGAGCCTATATAATTTTAATAATAAAGAAAATAAAACAATCCATAGGCTTTTAAGGCATTCTGTCAAAGTCAGTAAAACATCTATGTTGGAGCAAAAAAGCCAAACGTCATATTCAAATGGCTGGGTAAAGGTGTTTTTTTTTTTTTTTTTTTTTTTTTTTTTTTTTTTTTTTTTTTTTTTTTTTTTTTTTTTTTTTTTTTTTTTGGTCTTAGCCAGAAGTCTTGGTAGTTTTTAGTTTGGTGCTGAAGGGCCAGACCATGCCATGTGTTTGAGTTAAAAAAGCCAGGTGAAGCTCAGTGCTAAAACCAAATGGCAAGTACAGGTTGGAACTGAACTCAAAGGTACAGCTCTGAGATAAGGCTCAGGCATGTCATTGACCTTCTGGTCATGAAACTGTGGACTCCCTAATTTATCAAAGTCGTCTGTAGTTTAGTACTTCATAGTGTCAGCTCGAGAAAATAAATAAAAAAAACTGCATGTAATTTTGGATTTTTTGATGCTGGCGGAGACCTTGTGTAAGTGAAGACCAAAATTAAAATATCAGGCTCTATCTTTTTAAATATTATTCTTTACCTGACTAGGTAATGTTGTGGCCTTTAATGTAATGGGCATATGCAAGGATTATTACTGCATGTGTTAGATGTAACCATTATTAGATTAGCTAGCTTTATGTTAAATTAGGTTTTCAGAACCTTTTGATGTAGAGATGAAAGCATGTTGGAAGCTTTGATAAAACAATACCGCAGCTAACAGCAATATGATTTTGCTCTCAGCGGTTATGCAAGTAAACAAAAGTGAGTCATTTCAGATGCTCTTGATTTGCTGTATTTAAATTGGGATTGCTGTAACCAACTACTCAGTATGTATGTCAGCTAACTTTGTTACTTACTCTGTTGCAAGCTGATAGGACTCAAAGGAAGGGAATCTAATCACAGAGAGAAACACATCAATTACATTGTGCTAGTCTCCAAGATTGGGTCCCTTTATATTCTCCTCTCCACTGCAGGATGACACCGTTGTAATGAGATGGATGTTGTGTGTGTTTTCTCGTGATTGGGTGGTATAGGGTTCACATTAGTAATGAAATGGTGAGAATAGCGCTTGGTTTAGTTTACTAATTAAGTATCAGTAAATCTTCAGTTCAGCGTTTTTATACCCACAGAACAACTCATGTCTGACATAAGGGTAAAAAACTGAACTTGGTGTTAAAGAATCTAGAATCAAGGGCTATGGTTTAAGCTAAGGGAAAATGAAGGTCAAAAGCAATTGGGAAATCCCAGAAAAATTAATGTTTTAATTTAATTAATATAGCAACTGTGGAATAAGTAAGGTGAAAATTAAATGTAAAAGTGACCAAGATTATTTAATAATACCCTAATAAGACTGGGGAAGGTATGGATGGAGGAAAGTCCTAGTAAATAGTAAGAGATGTGGTAGAGATGAAGCTCAGTGGTTGGGGTGTTGAGCCATCAATTTGTAGGTTGTGGATTGAAATTACAGGTACACTTTAGTTACCAATGTGGGTCTTTAAGCATGGCCCTTAACCCTAATGGCTCAAGTGATGCTGTGGCATTTGCTAAATGCCTAATCTAAGTGTAGATAAAGGATTTAACTAATTCGGGTAAATTGGTGTAATAAGCTAAAGAAAACTCTGTAGTGTCTGCTTTCTTTTTTTCTTATTTTGGACCTTTACAAAAATCGTGTTGCATTTTTTTTTTTTTTTTCTGTTCTATTATTCTGTTTTGTTTTGTTTTATTTTATTTTAATCATTATGGGATCACCTGGGATTTGAACCCACCCACAACCTTCTGATTGATAGTCCATCACCCTACCCACTGAGCGAACACACCCTGCAGTATAAATGTTAAATGTAAAATAGAGTAAGACATGTAAAAAAAAAAAAAAAAAAAAGTACAGCCTTAAGGATTTAATTGTAATCAGGAGGTTAAAGAATAAATAAGCAATTTGCAGGACATGGAATTTAGTTGATGTGTAACAAATCTTAAAGAAAAAAAAGAGCATCTAAATCTCTGAGAGTCTTAATCTCTTATTTTTTTCTTTAGATATTCTTTAGGTTACGTCAGGGGTGCTCAATACGTCGATCGCGATCGACCATTGTCAGGTCGATCGCGATGGAGATTTGAGAAAAATAAATCACGTATCAGCGTTTTTTTTTTTTTTTTTACAGCACAGTATCGGAAGCACTTATACACACGCGCGCATGCATTTTAACACACAATGCGATTCATTCTGAATCGTGATCTCTGCAAGCGATCAGTCTGCCCCCCCGTCTCTCTCGCTGTTCCCAAAACCGGCACGTGGCCACACCCCCGTGCCTAAATCCGATGCACTGCCTCGAGAATCTATATTATAGAGTGTTTCTGTTTGTGTTTTTGCACTTTATTTGACTGACAAGACGAGTATAGGACTTCGCTCCAAAATAACTAAAATACCACTTTCATTTACAGTGGGGAGGGGGGGTTCTGCTTTATCCTCTATTAGGGTTCCCCATGCCTATCCAGGGGAGAGCGTCTCGGGTGCTGGGCAGATACACCCAGGACAGTGGGGCAATCTTATCACTGTGCACACACTCACAAACACACTCTATATGGGGCAATTTGGAGAATTCAATCGACTTGATTCATATTTTTGGACTGTGGGAGAGAACCGGAGAACCCGGAGGAAAACCCACGCGGACATGGGGAGAACATGGAAACTCCACCCAGATTGGAATTCGAACCAGGAGTCCCTAGTGCTGAGAGGAGAACATGCCAACCACTAAACCACCGTGCCACCCCAATACTAACTTGATGTGTGTAAACAGGTTTCAATATAAAAGCCTAAAAAATAATTAACCCTGGTAGAGCTTGATGACCTGTCCAATGAAAAAGTAGATCTCGGGCCAGAAAAGTGTGGGCTACGTTATACAGTCATGGCCATATGTTCATATTTCTTAATATGGTAAGTGAGATGTTCAAGTAATTTATTTATATAGCGCTTTTTACAACAGTATACCGTCACAAAGCAGCTTTATAGAATGAAAAACCTTTGAACCTCCAAAGAGCAAGCCGAATCGACAGTGGCAAGAAAAAACTCCCTGTTATGCTGTTATTTAAGTATGAAACCTTGGGAGGACCAAGACTCCGTGGGGGACTCATCCTCTTTGAGCGACCAGGCAGTAACAACAGTGTAGGACAGTCATGTACAGATATCTAACCAATGGAAGACCTCTAACAACTGGAAAACTATGTGATGTGCCTTTTAAGCCACGTAATGAGGAGGCCAGCCGTGATATTAAGAGAGAAATACAATGAAGGTGTGACTGTGATTTCCCTTGTTCACTGTCTGTCTCACACCATCACTTTCATTTGCATGGGCTCCTTTTTTTTCCTTTCCCTGTTTCTAGGCGAGGCCCTTCAAAACACCCTCACTCTGGCAGACTTTACGTCAGTGGAAACAGGGCTTGTATTACAGATACTGACAATGTTAAAAATGTGCACGCACACATGCACACAACCTGTGTGCTTGATTATGCACTACCTCATATTTGGAGTTTGGGTTTATTTTTAGACGTTAATTCTGTGACATCATAGCTCTGCCAGTAAGCCGATAGAAACGGCTGCTCTTGAAAACCATGTCATGGTTTTCTATCTCTGTACAGCATGTCACCTAAAGAGAGAGTTTGGAATTTTGACTAAACATTTAATTGATAAATGTTTGGAATGGATCCTGTAAAAATGCAAAAACCAGAAAATAAAAAAATGGCTATAATGTTATGTGGTGTAAACGTAAACCACTGACAAGCTCCATGTTTTTTCAGTTACATTAAACAGGATTGCCGTAGCTACTCAATGTGATTTGAAGCATTGCAGCCCAGGCTTGTCTTTCCAACCTTTTAAGCAAGACCATAACATTTTACCACTTGCATTCACCCCCTTAATTATTTAATTATGATGGTTTAAGAAGGGAGTTAATAGAAAGTCAACAAGTTCTCTTATTCAGTCATTTTTTTAAAGAAACTCCAGTGTTTGTTTTTTCTGATATGACTCCTGGTTCATGCAGATCATCAGTGATGTAATTCACATTCCTAAGTGATGTGTTCCTGCCCCATGTCCTTTACGGCGAACTGCTGCTTAAGCTATGAAAGCCCGTAGTGCGCCAATAACCAGTCAGACAGCTTCACAACAAAGAAAATATTGTTACATCTTTACATTTTACAAAATAGTTTTTTGTGCTTCACCGTAGGACACTGTCACTCATTTCAAACATGGTCCTAAAGTCTCACCCTGCACTGTTACTTGTGTTTGTATATGCACATTTTTGCTTTTGTTTCGCTACAATGAATGTGCACCATTGGCAAGTAGGCCAAAGCATTTCAAAGTTTTGCATTGCCATGGAAACAGCTAAGAAATGTCTAATGTGCAGCCATGCAGATGTTCCTGGTTGGTCAGATTTTAGGAGAGCGTGCTATATAATGTGAAATTAAACAGCTGAACTTTAGTGAAATCAGTCATGATCATTTGCTGATCTTAGTGATAATTGACACTGGTGAGGTTAAAGAACGAAGTGGCAGTCATCACTAAATGTACAGTGAACAAGTTTTAGAAAATGTAGTATAGGTTGGAGAGAGCAGATAAAGGGATTGTTCTGTAGGCCAGAGTCAACATGATTAGTGGAGTAATATGGGCTCTAATGTAAACGAAAGCATAGTTGGTTAAACACAACATGAGCTGCAGAGTTTAAGATCAGCTGTAGCAGTCTGATTGTGCTAGCTAGAAAAGAGAACTTCCGATTTAGATTTTTGGTTGACGACATTACTGCAAATAACATTTAGATTGTACTGTTTTTCATGAATATCTTATTCATGTTTTATTGTTTATTTAGCCTTGTATTTTATAACTTACCGTTTGATGTAGTGTCTAGAATCTTTTAGCCAGTCAATGCTCAAGTCACTATATGGTAATTGCTATTTAGTGAATCATTCTGAATGTTTCTATTTCAATTTTCAGCATTGAGAGTAACAGCTTCTAGCAGACTTTGTGTTCAGTATTTAGGTTGCAAACGTTCACAACAAATTCAGCCTTTTTCGTCAGATCTTGAGTCCACTTAGCCAGATATAGGCTTAATAAGTATCATGACTGTTATCCAGACTGCTCGTCTACTGGGAAGTGGGGGGTCAAAAGGAGCATCCGGGCTTGAAGTAAATCTTTAACGGAATTCATGAAGACTTTGAACAATGACCCGGAACCCAGGGCCAGTAAATCCATTGCAGCAACATTCAGCACTAAAATCAATTTGCACTCTTTAGATATTCAAAATGTAATATGGAACACAAATAAAAACATAAGTTTGTTTGTTTAAATTATTCAGTCATTTTGTAAAAAGTAATGAAATACTCCTAGATAGGTCACCGGTTCCTCTCATGGCATACACATACATATGAACACTTAGAGGGATGTGAAGGAAGATTTGTCCACAAAGGAGGAGGACATAAAAATGTCACAAAGAAAAGAAAGAGGAATCTCAGGACCATATTGTTGTGTGGTGGCAGAGCTATTGCTATATTCTTGATTTTGTAATTGAAAAGAATGCAGATCAAATGTGTAATTTGCATTAGAGTAATATTAGCATAGATCATAATAGAGCATATATTTTTTTTAATAGTGGCCAATGAAAGAAAATATTTCAACATTAAAGGTTTTTATTTTTCATTATTTTGGAAAAGGTATTTTAATTCCAACCTTAATCACGTTAGAGTAATTGTTTTTAGATTAATCGACTAATCTGAAAAAAAAAAATCATTAGATTTATCTATGATAATACTCCCAGGACAGGGTGCCAATCTATCGCTGGGCACACTACTGCGATAAAGTACAGTAAAAAATGATTTTAAAATATTTCTTGAGTAAAATATTACACATAATGTCAATCAGGCAAAATGGATAATACAAATAAACTATCCATGCTAGAATGTGATGATATAAGTAAAGTCCATTTTATTTATATAACCACTATTGAGTAATTGGTGCTTTTGTGTGATTAACAATTTATTTATTTAATTTATTTTTTTTTTTTGCAGGAGATAAAGATGGTAGTAAGGTGACTACAGTGGTGGCTACTCCAGGTCAAGGACCTGATAGGCCACAGGAGGTCAGCTATACTGACACAAAAGTGATTGGAAATGGCTCTTTTGGCGTTGTTTACCAAGCCAAACTGTGTGACTCCGGAGAAATGGTTGCCATCAAGAAGGTTTTACAGGACAAGAGGTTTAAGGTAAGACATATTCTGCCTCTCAGTCCCTTCTGCTATATGCTATATTATTTTTATATATCTATAGCTTAATTTACATAAAAAAAATAAATTGTACCTTTAAAATCTCTTCTGACTTCACACATGGCTCATCTGATTTTGTGAATAATTTTCATGTAGCTTTGTTTTTCATGTCCAGCTCACAAACCATCAAGGATCAAAAAAATATATTAAAAAAAAAGTTTGAATCGTGTCCAACACAGCTGCTGGTTGCAGTTTTTAGCTCAGCCTTGGTGTGTTCCACTATAGAACTTCTTTAGCTACCTCTACTTCACACATTAAACTTATCAACCAGTTATAACATCAAGCCCCATCACCATAGCAATTCTGTCATTTTCTATATCAGCAGACTAACGCTTGCATCATGATTGATTTACCACCCAATTAAGTGCACTTCTTTTGAGCTCTGTCACATTGCAGAGATGAATCTTATATGATATCTTAGATGATATATGTTTTTCTGCAGTGAATATATATATATAAACTTGTTTACACTGTTTAATATTCCTCCAGCGTTCTGTGCTTCTGTAAAAAAATGGTTAGGGACAATGACCTATACATACAGTTTTAGTAAAATTTTTTAAGGAAAATACACTTAGACTTTTATAGTCTTCTTCCACGTTATTATTTCAATATTAGGCCTGATATTGATTTAATATTTTGGGTTGAAAATACTTTTACACAGTGGCACTTTAAATGCTAGTTGAAATAGACACACAATCAAAATTTAGGTAAAACATATCACTTTAAACAATTTACTCTTTTTTTTTTTTAAGTTATGCAAAATGGATTTTAAATAAACTATTTCGTGTGTGTGTGTAATATATATATATATATATATATATATATATATTTATATATGTATGTAAATATATATATAAATAAAATTTCAGAAATTAACAAAATGCATTAGGAAGTGTTCAACCTTCTGCATACCAGTTCTGTGTTTGTCAATATAAAAAATATTTATAAAGTAATATAAAAATGATTTATTAAAAGGAACAAATTTCTACATATCATTGTTTAACCGAAATGGAACAGTGTCAAGAAGATGCTGATGATAAACGAATGTTACTACAAATAGCCATATATTTATGGAAAAAAATATTCATTATTGTTTTTTGCCGTTTAAACAATTCTTTTCATTATAATATGTTTACTTATGTATATAATATACATACTTTCAAATTAAAGGTTTTGTTTTTGGACCTGAAAGATATATTTAGGACTCAATGATTCCAACAAGATTTTTTTTTAACTAATCCGCCTCTGCATTTCCCCAACTTCCTTTAGCACTGAATGGCAGAGATGCTTATTTCTCTTTCTCCGTCATAGCGTGGGTGGGGTGCCAAATACAGCCTCTGTACCAGCCTGCAGGGTTTGGAGAGATGGTGTGTGTGAAGGAACAGAAGGTGTGCCTGGGGTCTGACTCATTTGGCTGTTTCTATTTTGGTCCATTGTTACATTTAAACCAAGGGATGGAGTGGACTTCCCACTGTAACATTTCATGTTGGTATCCGCTGTAGACCAGCAGCTTCATAGCATTTCAGCTTGAGACTCAACATCGAATTAACCTGCATAGCTGTCTTCTATTTAATTTACTGAAATGGCATAAAACTGTTACTGTGTTTAAAACAAGAAAACATCCTAACATTAGCTAGATAATACAGGTATTGTTGGGCCAGTTATTGTTTGTATATTTACTTATTTTGCATATTTTCATCATCCAGAATGATTGTTTAGCTGACTGATTTATTAATATCTACAGATCTAATGATGTGAAATAATTAAAGCAATGGAAAGTTTAGTGAAACAAACTTAGCATGCTAGTTATCTTCTATAAGGAGAATCAATGATTTAGTTTGCCATGCCAATACTTAAATGGCCATCTTTTCAGGCACTGAGAAGATATTCACTGGACGATTGCTGGGCACTCGCACTCACTCACTCTCACTATAGTGAGGCAATTTAGAGCAGCCAATTCACCTTGAATCCATATTTTTGGACTGTGAGAGGAAGCTGGAGAACCCGCAGAAAAGCCACACGTTCATGGGGAGAACATACTAACTCCACCTGAGTTACTAACTCCACTCGAGAATCAAACCTGCATCTCTGGCGCTGGTGGATGTGGAAACGCTGTGCCACCCTGCAATTCAATATATAATTTGTAAAATGTTTGTTCAACTTAATTGTCAACATTGTGCCACAGTTCTCATGATTATGTTGTTCTCAATCAAAATTAATACATTTATCGTGTGAAATACAAAACTTTTTTTATATTTTAATTTAAAATGAACAAGTTGTGTAAAAATGAACAAGTTGTGTAAAAACTTCTGGGACTCTGGGAACTGATTTGAGAACCTTGCTTTGAGGCAGCAGTACTGTATGAAACCACTCAGTTGCCTTCTTTGTGATGTATTATGCTGTCATTGTGAACTTCTGCACTTTTAAGCATGATGCATTGTGTTTGGTTTATTTGCTGCAGAATCGTGAGCTGCAGATCATGAGGAAGTTGGATCACTGCAACATCGTCCGTCTCCGATACTTCTTCTACTCCAGTGGTGATAAGGTGAGTGTCTGCATGTCTTTGTGTTTTACTAATTCTGATCTTGAAGGTTGCATTAGCTTATTCACAAGAAAAATATACAATCCAAATATGGATTACTTAGCATTAAACTGGTTAACATTTTTTTACATAGAGGTCACATTTCTGTGCAAGGGGCTGCTGAGAGTTTTTATTGCTAGAAATTCACCAAAAATGAGTATATATGTAAAATGAGCACAATGAACATAATCATGCAAAAACAACCAAACTTGTTACCATAACAGTCCGAAATTGCTAAAGTTTCTGCATTTGCCCATATAAAGCACTACATATAGACAGATGTAAGTATATGCTCTAGTTTTTAGAGCATGTGGTCTGTTTCACTCTGTCAGCCAAAAACAGACAACTGAGACCACAGTGGCTGCAGTATACTTCATGTCCATCTGTTAAATAAACAGTTTTTAGGCTTCTAATAGGTAGTTTATGTACCATGCATGTCGCACACATAATAAATATTTATACAAATTCATGTATTAGCCCAAAATTTACTAAGAAATCTCAAAAATGTGTTTCTCTTGGCATCAGAATGACCTTTAATGTTCAGTATCCTATTTAGTTACCTTTATCCGACAAAGTACCCTTTGATGTAAGAAAGCCGAAAATAAAATATCAACAATTGTTCACAGTCCTCGTATTAACATGTATTAGAGGATCTGCATTGGCAGAATATCTGCAAAACTGATGCTTATGGGACAGTTGTTGTAGTAATAATAATAAAGTGTGACTTGTATAGTCTCTTTCTAAAACCCAATAACACTTTACAAATGATCTTAGATTTAAGGTGTAATTAATTTCAATTGCTTGCCTAATATGTTCACACTGTTTTTGTCAATTTTAAGTTAATAAGCTTGTCTAAATTCTCAAAATTAATCATTAAATACAATTATTTTAAATGTTTTTATTGCCTTCCTATTATAGATAAGCACTCACTGGCTACTTTATTTGGACTTAATGCTAGTACCGGCTTTGTTCCACTTTTGTTGTCAGAACTTCCTAAATGCTTCATGACATAAATTAAACTTCTGTAAACATTTCTCAGAGGCTTTAGTCTATTTTGATATAATAGCTTCACAAGTGCAAAGGGTGTGTGTCTAAAAGCGGCTGAAAAACCCTTCTCTACTGGATTAGAACCAGTGATTGGAGAGGCTACTTAAGTACAGTGAATTCATTTCAGTTTAGAATGATTAGAGCATTGTGACATGGTGCATTATTCTCCTGAAAGTAGCCATCAAAAGATGTGCACTGTGGTCACAAGGGATGGACAAAGTAAACAAGGCTGAGCTATTTAATGACTCGTTATCTAGAGGCTCAAAGTGTGGCTGTATATTGGTGGTGTGTGTGTGTGTGTGTGTGTGTTTATGTATGTGTATATATATATATATATATATATATATATATATATATATATATATATATATATATATATATATATATATATATACACACTTCACTTTGAGCCTCCAGATAACAACGATATGTATGTATGTGTGTGTATGTATATATCACAAAACTGCACATATTGCCCTTCATGCATTTATTTATTTATTTTTAATCTGAAATGTTGCATTCCTATTATTACAATTCCTATGATGTTTCGTTATTTTTACATTCTCTATTTCTTAATGTGCCATTTTGTAAGTTTGCCAAACCTTTCATTTGAATACATTAACAGTAACTTTAATTCACATTACTTGCAGATTTTACTGCATTAATATTATAATGCTTTTTCTGTTACCATATCACTGCTTCTGCTAAGTGAAGGCCATTGGACCTCCCTCTCACCACAAATACTTCGACGCTGCTGTCACATCCTGTTGGATCCTATTATAGGCACTAGACATGTTGAAACATGGGTTGCTGCCCACTGGTTATAATTCTATGACTGATGTCACAGCCATCCTTCCTACATACTTCCCAACAATATATCGTCAGATTCCATGTCTGCTTTTCAGATAAATTATGTATGTTAGAATCAGTAGTGACTCAGCAGTCAGTTGCACATTGTATCATATTAATATGATTTTAAATAATCATTTATTTCCCGAATGGCATGCAGTTTGATGTGGAAGTATTTGTTGAGTTGGCTTAAGACAAAGCGGTGGCCATTCTCATAGATAAAAATGCTATGATGTTGAATGTTTTATGTTCTGTAAAGCTGCTTTGTGACAATGTACTGTTGTAAAAAAGCCCTATATAAATAAATAACTTGAAATAACTTAATTGTGTTTCAACATTCTACAGAAAGATGAAGTGTATCTAAATCTCGTCCTCGACTACGTCCCAGAGACCGTGTACAGAGTAGCCAGACACTACAGCCGAGCCAAACAGACCCTCCCCATGGTTTATGTTAAGGTGGGTAATTTCTTCTGTATGAAAAGTAGTGTTCATGTAAACGTATCTGCTGCTATGAAATTACTTTTATAGACAATGTGTCTCATGTATTTAAGCCCTAGCCTTAAAATCTGACATTTGGTATGACTCAATAAAAGTATAAATTAAACCATCATGCGTTAAGAACGAATAATGACCGGAGACAAGATTTCTCAAGCACGAGATTTATTAACAGTCATGTTAATAATTTTACTGCAGGCATACTGTGCTCAGTTGGATTGTCTGCTGGGTTGCTATTTATAAATTAGAACACCTTTACTTTTTTATTTGGCAAAAATTATAATTGAGTATTACCCCTAAATTTTGTGGACTACTTACTCTCTCTTTGTCATCACACACACAATTGATAATCTGAAGCATGTACAGCAGTACCGGGTCATGCATTTCACAGTTAGACTTTGTTTTTCTAAATTAATGTGTCTGTCAATAACTATTTTATCCATCCATCTATTATCTTCCGCTTTATCCTATATAAGGGTCGCGGGGGGTTCCCAATGCCCATCCAGGGGAGAACGTTTTGGCCGCTGGGCAGATGCACCAATCCATTGCTGGGCACACACTCACTCACACAGACACGCACACATGCACACTCTATATGGGGCAATTTGGAGAACTCAGTTGGCTTGATCCATGTTTTTGCACTGTGGGAGGAAACCGGAGAACCCGGAGGAAACCCACGCCGACACGAGAACATGGAAACTCCACCCAGATGGGGGTTCGTACCGGGAATCCCTAGCGCTGAGAGGCGAACGTGCTAGCCACCGTGCCACCTTAACAATTTTATGGCCATGAAAACAATATAATGTTTGACCAAAAATTCGGATTCAATTCCTGAGTAATCCATCCTCCATATTTCCATAAAATCCATTTTTGTTGCATTAATAAGTTCTTTTTAATTTTTTTTTTTTTTTATCAAAGCAATTGCTGACAGCCACCATGTCACCCGTATCTGATTTTATTGATCTTAAATCTTATGATGAGCGAGGTTGCTTGGTTTTAACACATGGTGCTAAAATGTGATCGGTTAAATGCCTTAATAAGACAATACAGGTCTGGAAGCAGTACAACTGGGGAAACTATGTTAGAAAGCAATTATGTCAAACTACGTAAGAAAAACTTATTAAGTATGTATTCATGGACAAAGTATAATTACACCAGTCTGTGATTCAGATATTTTTAGCCAGATGACCTGCCACTGCTGTACTGTACATGGTATTAAAATGTATAAATACATGTATGTGTTCAATGGATGTACATAGATATTAGTTATTCCGTTTTATAAATGTGTGCTGAGCTTGTTTGTCTGCATGTTGTGGGCTGCTGGCGGGTTCTGGTATGTCTGTCAGGTGCTCATGCGACTGTCAGCTGGTGGGTGACTGCACATCTGTCAGTATCTGTGGTCGTGTCCTCTGGATGCTTGTTTGTCATGCATCCCTGGTTGTGTTCTGCGTTAAAATTGCCATCATTGTATTTATCGTTTCGTTCTGAATATCTGCCTTCAGTATGCAACATTTGGTTTTCTGTATATTTTAGGAGTTTTCTGTATATTAAGATGTATAGCTAATGTAAGAAACGAGAATGTGGGTGTGTAAATGTTTGTTTTGACAAGCGTCTGCCTTCATCTCTTTTGTAGTCATGCGTTCTGACTTTTTGGCAGGTTGTGATATTTATATTTAGATGCAAATATTAGATGCAAATATCTATGCATATGCGCCATTGTATTCAATTTTTAAACAACTGCAGTATGAACCTTTTCGATGACATTTTAAAACAGTATGATGTAAAATCATGCTTTTAGAGGAGAGACAGTAATAATACAATTTTTATTATATATATATATATATATATATATATATATATATATATATATATATATATATATATATATATATATATATATATATATACATACACACACATACACACGCACCACAGAGTCCAGACCTTAATTCCATTGAGAATCTTTGGGATGTGCTGGAGAAGTCTTTGTGCAATAGTCAGACTCTGCCATCATCAATGCAAGATCTTGAAAAATTAATTAAATACTGGATGGAAATAAATCTTGGGATTGTGCGAAACAATGCCACAGCAAATGCATGCTGTAATCAAAGCTAAAGGCGGTCCAACGAAATATTACAGTGTGTGCCCCTTTTTTTTTTGGGTTGTGACATTTTATTTGGCAAGGCAGTGTACTGTATATGTATAAAAAAAAATCAAGTTGAAATATCTGAGTACGATTATGTTTGTACACATTATGAAGGCAATCCATATCTTTCTGTCAAATATTTGTTGGAATGCTAGGTTACCTAATCCAAAATCTCTGCAAAAGCCATACAAAGTTGTATTCTAACAAAAGGCTTTGTTCAGAGTAGAATACTGTGTGCAGTACCCCCCAATTTCTTGAATATTGGTATGAGGAGCAGTGTGGTTTACTTTTTTCTTTTTAATGTTTTTTTTTTTTTTTTTACCAGTTTATTTCTATGTACGCAGTATTTAGAAGGTTGGTTCAACCTCAAAAGTTAAGTAAGAGTCAGTATCTGTGTGTGCGCACATGTTCCAAAAATTGCACTCATAAATTCATAATTATAAATGATCCTAATGGGTATAGGTCACTTAAATACATAAATGCATGGGCCATCTGAAATCGCAAATCCTCTTAAACGCATCTTTATAGACATGGACTACAAAAACTATTATGTTTGGCTCTAGGCAAAGTGCAGTGTGTGTGTAAGGGTTGATCTGTTATAAAGGATGTTCCATCTCCATCATGAATAAACATCTAAGTGCTTTTTATTTCATTTTATTTATTTATTTATTTTTTATTTTTCTTTTTGTGTGACTTTATTAGAAATACTTTAGTTTTTTACTAGTGTTGGGTTTATACTAATTCATATTTTCTTGCAAGTATTAACACTTTACAGAAATATAAATATTTTTGTTTCGTATTGTCAAATGCTGTTTTCAGTGTGCTTTTTATGTAAAAATAAGCAGCTGCAATATAATAATTTCTAATTTAAAGTATATATTTTTTAACAATTTAATAGCTCAACAAATTTCTTTAACTTGT
This sequence comes from Corydoras maculifer, assembly GCA_019802435.1. Classification (NCBI taxonomy): domain Eukaryota; kingdom Metazoa; phylum Chordata; class Actinopteri; order Siluriformes; family Callichthyidae; genus Corydoras; species Corydoras maculifer. The sequence goes on along the minus strand of JAFMOD010001075.1, from coordinate 828,156 downwards.
TTCTTTTAATTAAATGATTTATCTAATTCTTTGTTATATTGCATGGAGAGTATTGGGACTTTAAAACAATTACAGGAGATTTAGTGATATCCACTGTACTTGGGAGGAATTTTATTTAATTTTATTTAATTAATTAATTTATTTTTTAACATGTTGGAGAATGCCTGTCATTTATTCGATCCTAGAGGTGTTAGCGGGGTTGAATTCAAAGCTGCAGGCAAGGCATGTTTTTCAATACATAAAGTTTCTTGTCCATAACGTTTTTGCCAAGTGTGTTATCAGAGTGAATGTTTCTTTAAGCAAATACACATATAATGCTATTGACTGTTGTGCATGTAAATTGAGAATGAAATATACACCAACCTGTAACATATTTATAATCTTGCAACATCAACCATGCTACAGTAAAAAACATTTTTAATCTAATGAAAACAGCGGCACGGTGGCTTAGTGGTTAGCACGTTCGCCTCTCAGCGCTAGGGATTCCCGGTTCGAATCTCCATCTGGGTGGTGTTTCCATGTTCTCCCCGTGTCTGCGTGGGTTTCCTCCGGGTTTCCTCCCACAGTCCAAAAACATGGAACAAGTTAATTGAATTCTCAAAATTGCCCCCTATAGAGTGTGTCTGTGTAAGTGAGTGTGTGCCCAGTGATTGCCCCCTATAGAGTGTGTCTGTGTAAGTGAGTGTGTGCCCAGTGATTGGCGCCCTGTCCTGGGTCTATCTGCCCAGCGCCCGAGACGTTCTCCCCTGGATGGGCATGGGGAACCCCACCGCGACCCTAATAGAGGATAAGCGGGAGATAATGAATGAATGAATCTAATGAAAACATTACCTGCTGTATTAAGATGGCTATGTTTTAGTGAGTGTGCACTGTACAAATGTTTATTATAATGCAATCTGTGATTCTGTGTTTATTCTGTTTATATATACACTTGTGTGTATATTAAGGTTATACATGATTCAGTCGTGCAAGGCAATTAGTTTGCTGGACTTGTATGGACATGCAAACATCTCAAATGAAATAAAAAGCTTAAACTAATAAGTAATATTAATAATGAGGTAACCCCACAATCATATGTTTCTAATACATATGGTGCCTAAATTTATATGGTTTAGAAAACACATGTGACCTGGACTTGTAGTTTGCAAGCTTAATGATGCAAGGCCATTTAAACTACAATTTTATATATATATATATATATATATATATATATATATATATATATATATATATATATATATATATATATATATATATATATTTTTTTTTTTATCAATTATTTTTTTTATTTTATTGATTTATTGTAAATGATTCCAGAATTCTACACTTATGTTAAATATCCTGTTGCTTTGAGGGCATTTTAATGATATGGTTCTGTTAAGATGCACACATGGTGGGAATACATTAGGGTTGAATTTATACACATTCTGCACTTTAAACTATTGTAAAATGTTTTCATAAGTAATATAACGGTTGCGTTGGCTGCTGCTAATTTTTGTCTCTAACCAAAATAACGAGAAAAAAAATGCATGTTAACAGTTGAATTTCTCTTTTATGTTTGCTTTTCCTCTAGCTGTATATGTACCAGCTATTCAGGAGTCTGGCCTACATTCATTCATTTGGAATCTGCCATCGAGATATTAAACCCCAGAACCTGCTGCTTGACCCAGATACGGCTGTGCTAAAACTCTGCGACTTTGGCAGGTCAGTTAATTTAACTGTTTATCTGTAGAACCTGGCTAACACATCAGTATCTCTGTGATCTAACAGAGGTCTTTCTTACGGATGTTGTTGTTGTTGTTGTTGTTGTTCCTGGTGTTGAGCTAAAAAAAAAAACATTCCATCTCATCTTATACCATCTTATCCAAAGCTTAGCATTATTTCCACAATAATAATGTTATTTCAAAAGCTGTGCTTCCATTGCTTTTCTACTAAAAGTTATCCTATCTATGTTCTCTTTTTATTGCTCTAAAGCATTAATAGCCAGCTGTGATTTCCTGAAGTCCTGTTATCAGTGCCCTGTTGTCCTTATATGCTTCTATCAGTGTTTTAAACGCTCTACTGCCTGAGCATCACATTTTTACTCTTTATTTCCCTTAAAACCTTGCTGCTATTGCCTTAAAACGTGTATTGCCTGTGCTGTAATGCCCTGATGGTGATGCCCTGAAGTTTTGCTGTTTATGTCATAAAAGCTCTGTGGGGGGGGTCATCTTCCTGTTGTACTTTTTGTGGCACATCATCTATCTAATCTCTGTGTTTTTGGTTTGCAGTGCTAAGCAGCTGGTTCGAGGAGAACCAAATGTGTCTTACATTTGCTCCAGATACTACAGAGCTCCTGAACTTATCTTTGGAGCCACTGACTACACCTCAAGCATAGGTATGATAAAAGCTGTTGTCTGTGTCCCCTGTAGTTCATTCATTATCTCCCGCTTTATCCTCTATTGGGGTCGCGGTGGGGTTTCCCATGCCCATCCAGGGGAGAACGTCTCGGGCACTGGGCAGATACACCCAGGACAGGGTGCCAATCTATCACTGGGCACATACTCACTCACACAGACACACTCTATATGGGTCAATTTTTGAGAATTCAATTGACTCGATCCATGTTTTTGGACTATGGGAGGAAACCGGAGAACCCAGAGGAAAATACGTGGACATGGGGAGAACATGGAAACTGCACCCAAAAGGGGATTCGAACCGGGAATCCCTAGCGCTGAGAGGCGAACATGCTAGCCACTAAGCCACCGTGCCGCCCCCTGTAGTTCATATTACTACATATTACATATTATGTCATATTACTATTAGTTGTATAAATTCTACAAGTGGCATTTATGGGTTACACTGGTTGGAAGTTCAAAAATATTTTTATAGCACTTGCATTAAAACCCTAAAATCCATTAAAATAATTTAAGCCTTAAAACAATTATAATACTTGGTCATGTATTTTTTTGAAAGCGAATAAACAAACAGATGTGAATAATGATTATACCAACTTATATATATATATATATTTTTTTTTTGAACAAACACCAGGCTCGTCATTTAAACTAAAATGGTCTCATTTGTCCATAGAACTTTTACTAAAAAGTCTTATTTATCAACTTCTAATATATTATATCAAATTCAAACAACGTTTTTAGTCATATATAACCATACAGACGATTTTTAAATATTTATTTATGCAAAAATGTGATCTGAATCTTTTGTGACACTCAGGATTGTATTTTCGTGATGGTTTCTTTAAGCGTAAAGTCCAGTGCAGATTTTATTATTTAAATGCTTGGCGCCATCTGGTGGTATAATTATGGAACTTCATAAACGTAATTGAAGTATCTGGTAAATTAGCCTTTAAAAAATAATAATAATAATAATAAATAAAATCTTAACCAGAAGTTTAAAAAATATTAAATTATTTAGTCACCACTTTAATATTAATTAATTATATATCTTATATTCTGATATGCCTCCAAATTCATATATTTACAAGTTAAAGTGATTTTAATTATGTTGTATTCGAGCATAGCAAATTATGAAATATATAAATATGAAATTATCAATTTTCCAACAATAAATCTACATTAAAAAAAAAATTTTGTACTGTAGTCACCACTTTATTATTAATTAATTACATATATTTTATTCTTATGATATGCCTCCAAATTAATATATTTACAAGGTAAAGTGATTTTAATCATGTTAATGTGTTCGAGCATAGCAAATTATTAAATATATAAATATGAAATTATCCAACAATAAATCTACGTTTTTAAAATTGCTTTTGAACTGAAGTGTGACTCACAAGTTTCAAAACACTGTGATATTGATTCTATTAGTATTGCACTTTTTGTCCTATTATGCACGTTTGCTAACCTTTGACTCTCCTTTGACTGCAGACGTGTGGTCAGCTGGCTGTGTTCTTGCTGAACTGTTGCTAGGACAACCGATTTTCCCCGGAGACAGCGGAGTGGATCAGCTGGTGGAGATTATTAAGGTATATAACGTGCTGATATGTGTGTTTATTCAAAAAGGTCTCTGTAGGATCATAACTCCTATTTGAGCCAGTGCTTTTACACGGATGAAAGCATGTGGGCGCACTTTGCTGGGTTTGGACTCTGCCCTTTAGTTCCTAATGAAACCAACTCTGCCCCTGATTACTTCATTAAACCACGGTGCTGCACCATGCCTCCTTATCCACCCTCATGTTTCCCTCCACAGTCAAAGCCATATAATATGTAAGACAGATGAATTAAAAATACTAAATCCCAGGTGTGAAAAAGTGTCAAGGTCATAAATAAAACCTGAAATCAAGATGGTGGTGCAAATACATTGCATATTCTATTAATTGTGCGTTTACTGCTTTCTGCACTTTGGTTAAATGCCACCCAATTTTAGTTGCCTTGTAAATGTTGCGTGTATCGATTCAGTACATTTTGGAAAAATAACGAATAAATAAAAGTTATAGATTTTAAAAGAAAATATGTTTATTCATTTATTCATAGATCCTTTTATGAACTCCACTGTAATATTTTTTGTGTTTTAGGTCCTGGGTACACCCACCCGTGAGCAGATTCGAGAGATGAACCCCAATTACTCAGAGTTTAAGTTTCCGCAGATAAAGGCCCACCCCTGGACTAAGGTGAGTCAGCAGGTACAGAAAAATCAGTTTCTCTTTCTTCATTATGTTTAGTGAGATCTCATGTTTCACCGTCCATATAGTTTTAAATAAATGATTTATCAAACTTACCGGTTTAGAATATTGAGATTTGATTTTAAATAAATGATGATAAAATTAAGAATTTGTGAGAATATGGAAAGCTGTAGTGCAATGTGTCCTTGTACCTATTGTAACTTTCTTTAATACTTTGCTTCTGGGTTGTTTCGGGGAAGTGCAGTTGAATAGCTTGAGTGAAAGCTGTAACCCTCCTGAAACAGTGATGGAGTCCTGGTTGCAGGGTCATAGACATGAGTAAATTGGGGGGGGAAACGGAGAAAACTAAATTTTTATAATACACACCACTATTTGGGGCAGTTTCAAGTAAAACATTTTAGCATTGATCTGATCTGATTGAAATATTATTTCAATGAACCCTACGTTATGTTACCTGAGTGAAAGTGCATTGCCATTTACCCTTTATTATGTGTAAACATTTGTTTATTTAATTAACTTGATTATGTTCCGGCACGGTGGCTTAGTGGTTAGCACGTTCGCCTTTCAGCACTAGGGATTCCCGGTTCGAATCCCCATCTGGGTGGAGTTTTCATGTTCTCCCCGTGTCCGCGTGGGTTTCCTCCGGGTTCTCCAGTTTTCTTCCACAGTCCAAAAACATGGATCAAGTCATTTGAGTTTTTCTAAATTGCCCCATATAGAGTGTGCGTGTCTGTGTGTGTGTGTGCCCAACGATAGATTGGCGCCCTGTCCTGGGTGTATCTGCCCAGCGCCCTGTAACGTTCTCCCCTGTATGGGCATGGGGAACTCCACCGCGACCCTAATAGAGGATAAAGCAGAAGATAATGAATGAATGAATGAATGAATGATTATGTTCCCATGTTGGCGGCAGTTTATCGGTGGCTTAGTGGTTTGCACGTTCGCCTCTCAGCGCTAGGGTTTCCCGGTTCGAAACCCAATCTGGGTGGAGTTTCTATGTTCTCCACTTGTCCGCGTGGGTCCTCCGGGTTCTCCAGTTTCCTCCCACAGACCAGAAACATGGATCAAGGTCAATTAAATTCTCCAAATTGCCCCATATAGAGTATGTTTGGGTGTGTGTCTGTGTGGGTGTGTCCAGCGATAGATTGGCCCCCTGTCCTGGGTTTATCTGCCCTGCGCACAAGATATTTTTTTCATTTATAAACATGTTGATAATTAAATGAGCACTGTATATTTGATATTCATTTTATTATATCCTTGATTAAATAAAAATAATTACCAAAAATCAAAAGGCTGAGAATATACAGTACTTTGGGCAATTTGAAATAATCACTCTTTACAGACTAACGTTGTTGTTTTTTAGTTATCTTTTAGTTATAATTCAGGAATAATGTTATAATTTAGTTATAATGATATGACTCTTTGTAGGTGTGTTTAAATATAAATAAACCAGTGGAGTCAATTGAAGATTAATTAATTAATTTATTTTACATAAAGCTGCTTCTGCTGCAATATTTCTTATTAATATCTAAAGACATTTCCCAGATCCATTGAAGTTACCAGTGTGGGTGCTTAGGCAAAGCTCCGAACCCTCATTGCTCCAGAGGGGCTGTATCATGGCCAACCCTGTGTTCTGACCCCAACCATAAAACAAACATCTGCTAAATGACATGGGTTGCTGCATTTCCATCTTTCTAACAAACTTTATCTTTGATCAGTCATCCCAGCTTCATTAAAAAAATAAAAAATAAAACCATATTCTGGCTTATAAAATAATTAAATAACTAACTGTACTCAAAATGTTTATAGGTGTTCCGGCCGCGCACGCCGCCTGAAGCAATCGCGTTGTGTTCTCGTCTACTGGAGTACACGCCCACCTCGCGACTTACACCACTCGAGGCCTGTGCACACTCCTTTTTTGATGAACTAAGAGAACCAAACATCAAACTACCTAATGGCAGAGAAAAACCATCGCTATTCAACTTTACTACTCAAGGTTTGAACTAATAACAGCTTTTTTATACGAATCAAGACTGCCTTTCTAATGCAATAGTATTTTTTTTTTATATATTTTGTATGGCTGTTTATATAATACTCTAATATATCATTTTAATATTGTCATGTAACCATTTTAGATAAAATCTTAGCCATTGGGGTAGGTGCCTTGCCCACTTTAGCTGTTATTAGTTGTCCTCTAATTTGTAAGTTGCTTTGAATAAAAGCATCTGCTAAATGACTCAATGTAAATGTAATATATAAATGTTATCCATGGTATTTGGCGGGACCTGTAGTCGAACCGGGGACCCTCAGGTCGTAAGATTGTTACCTTAACCATAAGCCTATGACTGCCTCTTTCCATAGAACTTTTCTATAATATATATATATATATATATATATATATATATATATATATATACACACACGGAGATGTATAAAGTATGTGTGTATGTTAATGTTACAATGAAATCTGTCTACATTTTTAAAATTTTTGTGTTTTCTTTTGTTCAGAGTTGTCTAGTAACCCGTCCTTAGCCACCATTTTAATTCCTGCTCATGCACGTAATCAGGCAGGCTCCTCCAATCCTACAAACCCCTCCACCACCACAGGTGTGTATTCTTCTTTTTCCCCATTTACTCATTAATCATAAACTTTTTCTCTACATTAATTCACTATTAAATCACCACAACCATAAGGACTGGTGTACTGCGCAGATTAACAAGTTAAACATGTTATTTAGAATAAAAATTGAATCCAGGCTTACACTACACAGTGGGTTTACAAAATTCATAATAAGGAGAGATACTCATTTTATTATACGTATTTGTCCTAATTTCGAAGTCCACAGCAGTCATGTTGATTCACATATGTTGCGCTGACTGCTTGGAAAGTTGCAACCCATTAGCAGAGCTTTGCAGAGGCAGTCCAACATCGAGTGAGATACAATACTTTAGCATCCAGTGTTTTTGAAAATTGGTCTTTAATGGAAGTCATTTACTTTTCTAGACCACTTTGATGCTTAAGTGTGCCAGAAAGTCAATTTTCTAGTTTCCTTTCTAGGAAGCACAAAATGAAAACCATTTCTCAGTATTCAGGGTTCACACACACACTGATTCCTGGTGTCACTCTGAAGATGATGAAATGCTCTGTGCTGTATTTCTCATATCAGAGGGTTTTAGACTGATTCAACTTTCCTACATTACAAGTTTATTTGCGACTTTAAACAGTGATTCACCAATTTTGTGTCAAAATATTGTATGAGTCAACAGATTTAGAAAAATTACAACAAACTATTTAAATAAAAAAATCTATAAAATACCTTAAAAATCTTTTTAGAAAAATTATATTTGATTAAGTTTTCCCATGTAAGTGACAGTATTCAGCCTCATTTATTAGGGTTTAAGAGAAACTTAGTGGAAGGAGTGTGAACCATTGTTTCTTGCATTACATAACATGCATTTAGCAGAAGCTTTTATCCAAAGCAACTTACAAGTATCACAGATCACAGGGTTCTTACAGCACCAAGGAGCAATGAGGGTTAAGAGCCTTGCTTAAGGACCCACATTGGTAGCTTCAGTGGATCTGGGATTAGAACCCACTACCTTTTTATTGGTAGCCCAACACACTAACCATTGAACCACAACCATGCACAAGCTTTCTGCTTAATAAAGTTTTTAGTTAATTTATAAAGTGACGGTGATAAAGTGATCTAGTTCGTTTGCTCTGCTCCTCCTTGAGTGGCTGTGAAGTTAAACAGGTGTGTGTGTATATTACAGTGTTAGTTTAAAGAGTAACAAGTATGTCAAATAGTTTTGCGAACTCCCTCTGCAGCTGAAATTACAATTTTGCAATTTTTTCAAATTCTGAGACTGAAATGTCCATTATTCAAAAGCTTGATTTGTGTTGCTGTAATATAAATTTAGATTTGTCTTGATTTTTTTTCCTTTTTCTTTTTTTCATGGTGTAGATGCTAACAGTGGAGAACGTGGCCTAACCACCAATGCAGCCTCTGCCTCCGCCTCCAACACCTCCACATAAGTGCCCCAGCCAGTCACATTTAGCTCAGGGCTACGGGCGTCACCCGCCAAATTCTAGTGGAGTAGGTGGGGTTTGAATCATTCAACCACAAGACTTCCTCAGACTGCAAGAGCCAACCTTTATTTCTGAGATTTCTGCACTGCTAGGTGTTTAACTTCATGCGAATGCAAACGAAACGAAAGGGACTGTGGAGAGAAATTGTGCAAGAGAGAGCAAGAAAATTAAGTTGGGGCAAACAAAATACACACGTACCATTTATACCTGTTTTATTGGAAATATTTTCCTATTTTTGTTTTCAGTTTCATCTCTTAAAGCAATCTAGTAGCTAAATCCATTCTCTTCCTTTTGAGTTTAGTTTGAATGCAGTTTAAGATAAGCTCCTCTTGCTCCGTTTCTCTCTCATTTAAGCATTGTCCCTCATCCACCTCCTGTCCTTCATCACACATTTCTTCCTCCCCCTTTCCTTGTTATCTTCTCGTGCATGCCTTGAATTTGGTTAGGAGCACCCAGTGATGTAAAGAAGTGTTTAGAGCCGAGCTTGTCCAATTTTACAAACACAATGTTGTGTAAAACATATCTGTTCGTGATTCAGCACCAAAGACAAACCAAAACAAAAAAAGCTCCAAACCTTTATTTCCAACGAAATGGTTTATGATTGTTCGGCTTTTCATTAAATGAGCGCTGGGTGAGACGAGGGCATTTTGACTGACACATGAAACATGTTTGTTTCTGTCTTCATGTATAGTATACAGCTTTATTAATACATACACAGTTTATGTATTCATTTTTATTTTGTTAAATGTACAGCACATGTTCTAAACCAATGGTTGATAAATTATTATACAGACTTTCGCATGATTGGTTCCAAGCACATTAAAGTCTGTGGGCGGAGCTTTTATGTAGTTGGCAGCCTGCTGCAGATTTGGATGTCATGGTTTTACTTCATTAAGATGTGAACAGCAGCCTAGTTTGCTAGAAATGCCATCATCTCAATCTCTTTGCAAAACCCTCTTTGCAGCTTGCCATCAGACTTTGACATGCCCTGGTTTTAACCCATTTTATTTCTTTTATTGCATTAATGGCTGTCAACATGTCATTTGCACTTTGCGAGAAATAAAAATAATCAACAAAATGTAAAAAAAAATAATATTGGTATTAAAGTGTAATTGGAATTGAGATATTGTCCAGGAAGCTGAGGCATGTAATGATTGATCTGTTCTGAATCTCAGACGTCACTCTTCACCACTGAAGGTGTGTAAAATACCCAATATGGCGCTTCATTCTGGATTCAATTGATTTGATTTCAGCATGTGAAATTATTGAATCATAACATTTAGCATGAGCATTGATCACTCAAGACTAGAACAAAGACCGATAAAGGCCAGAGTATAGATTTTTACATGTACACAGATTTGTAATTAATATCCTTGCATGCAATGAACTCATAATACTGTAAGTGAACAGGAAGTGTGTGTTTGTGTGTGTGTGGTTTGCGGTAGGGGAGTCGTGCAGGAGGGATGCCCTGCTCGTTAATTTCCAATAGGCCTGATTGGAAAATATTTTTCCAATTTGAGATTAAATTGTATTAACAGCATTGTGGCTGGCAGTTGTCAAAAGTGCCTAAAACCTTTGTGATGGCAGTTTACATTTCATTATGTCCTAAAGCATAGTAATGTTTAAATATGGCAATAAAACATTGATGATAACAATAGCAAAAATATAAGGCTGTATAAAAAATAAAAAAAACTTTTATAATTAAAGTTTATTCCATAGTCTGTTGTGGAGAAGCCACCTAGCTCAGTTTTGCATTTGGTCATGTTGTGTTTATAATTAACTTATCAAATTTGTGAACTGTATCATATATCCACTTTGACCTGTATGTGTGAAGATCTGATGAAAACTGGGCCAGTGATGTTGCACTGCAGACTGATTTAATTACAATTTAAATGTTTAAAATCAAATTAATTAGCTGCGTTCCACAATGTGTGCTTGGTGTTGGATGTCAGAACCACTACTTGAATAATCATTTTAAATTTATTTTTATTATTATTTAATTTTTTTTTGCTGTACCTTGGTTTGAAATGTCTTAATACACATTTTAAGCATGACAATGAAACAAACAGGAATAAATTCCTTACACAGCACAGTTGCTCCTGGCCAAATTCCAGCCTGTACATTACTTTTTGATATTTAGCATACATATGCTATGTATAGTAAACTCAACATATTTGTTTATATAAAAAATGGTTTGTGTGCTTTTCATGCTATGTACATACACATTGACCTAAGAACTGTTAACAAGCAAAAGCAACATAAGGAATTTTAAAAGAAAAAAAAAAAGATAAAATTCGATAAAAGTGTGAAAAAAAAGGAATGGGTATACAAGATCAGGGCAAAACTAAACTGTTGGATACTGTAGATAAGGAGCCTTTTCCAGCCATATAGTTCAATTTTTTTTTCTGTACAGTAGGCACCAGCTGTATTAATGTAAAGATATGTAGTAACTGTATAGTGTATCTATAGTTTGGAGTGCCTTTGCTTCATAAATTGTTTTATCCTCCATTATTATCCTTTACACACACACAGTACTGTAACTTTTCTTGGTGACGCACAGTGTTCCTGTTGACGGCCAGTATTAAAATTGCCTTCACTGCAGTTTTAACGGTCCTTTATTTGTGAACTTTTAATATTTACATTTGATATTCTTAATATTATTGCTATGATATTTATAATAATTGATGAATCATTCTTTGTAACAGTATGGTAGTTCATAGATGGGGGTTGTTCCAATCACACACTGTGTACATAAACACATGGAATCATCAAAGTTAAAATGATAAGAAGCTGTGCACAGTGTTTGACATGGCAAGGTGTAAACTTTCTTACTCTATGCTATACCCTGTTGTGTTTTGTGGTGATGCAGGGAGTCAAGTCGCTGCCAGGTAGTTAAATGCATTGTGGAGACAGTAATTGAATTCACAGCTTCTAGAAGAGGTACAAAAGATCTTGCATCAGCTAATTTTCCTAGAATCAACAAAGCAAATTGGCTTCAGTTCTTACAGTCAATGAGATAGACTGGGTTCATTTGCCGTGTATTCTTAGTGTGCACAATGAAATCCAGCTTTGTTTGAATTGCTGTTGGGCTGCTGGTTTGCATACATTTTACATTTTGCTGTTGTAAAATATTTAATTTTCTTTATTTAAATGATGTTGTATACAACATGGCCCATGTTGACATGTAATGCCCAAGATTTAGTATAATAAGTACACCATTAAACACAGTAGCTGGTTTGGTACTCAAATAAAAAGTCATAACTCACAAACATAAATTTTGAAATGTAGAAAATGTATTTTAGTTTTCTTATCTTTGTTTTTAATTTGATTCAGCAAAATTAGAGTACAGAAAATTGGACACAGTTCTTCTAGTACAGGACATTTGACCAAAATCTTGATTAGTAGAACATAACCACTTTTTATGCTGAAAATTAACAAAAAAATATGAGTTAAATGATGATTGACTACAAATACAAGACTTGAACCTTAACTACATTTTATAACTACGTCTAAAAGATATTTTTAAATAATTGTAAATAATATATTCAGGATTACTTTGGTATGGATTGTTTATTACATGTTTTAACACTTTTGTTTACAGAGAAATTATATACAGGTAACACTTCTGTTGTTTTTGCCCAAAACAAATTCAAGATGGTGTAGTCACTTAATGTGACAGCTGATCGTTTAATCAATCAAAAAAGCATTAACATCTTAATGTATTGTCCTTAGTGCTTATAAAAGCTTTAAATGTGAGAATATAATTTTAAGCGGATAAGGGAAACCTTTTTTGTCAACTTCGCTTTTGAATGTTCATGTAAGCAATGCACCAATAACAATGAGAATTTCAAAATTTCAAGATCATGAAAGGAAAGCAAGCAGCATAATTTCATTAAACCAACCTGAACCAAGAAACTGATTGTGTGTGTGTGTATGTGTACACGTGTGTATGTATATGTGTGTATATATATATATGTATGTATATATATATATATATATATATATATATATATATATATATATATATATATATATATATATATATATATATATATATATATATATATATATAAAGAGCAGTAAAAAATGTTAAAACCTTTATGAAAACCTTGATTATTTGCCAGTAACAGCTGCGATTGTGAGTTTAATTGGTCCTTTATCCTGGGCCTTTATAGTGTGGGTCGATTGATTATGGCCTGCCAACAGTTCACTTTTGGCGTCACGTAGCACCCCATCCCTCATTCTTCTAGCTCCCTTTCCTTGTGTAGAGTTTGCCTGTAAAATTTGCATTCATAAATGTATTATTTGCCACGAATGGTGTGACCACTTTTTGTGACTAAGGAGTAAACCATGTTGAGAAAGCTTTTAAACAAAAAACACAATTGTCACTTCTATATAAATATATTATACACACATTACGAACATTGTCCAGGAGAAATGACCAGGTTTTAAAGAAAACTGTTATAATATTACAACTACTTGAATGCCTGTTTGTGACAGATTTTTTTTTTCTTTTTTTAATATTATTATTATTATAAATATCCACACTTTTTCTGTAAAGGTATGATAAATGTCTTTTTCCCTTGTAAATACTTCTGTTTTGATTCTTGGTGTGACTCGAATTCAGAGAATAGTTACCTGGTACTGTAATTTGCATTAAATAAAAGTAGGATAGCTTTAAGTGAACCACAGTTCCCTGTTTTCATTTCTAACTCTGAAAGTAAACAGCAATTTTTTTTTCTTCTTAATTTTTTTTGGTTTATTCATATTTAATTACGTCAGTCTACCACAACCCCATACACATGGTCTGTTGAGGGTAGCATCTGTCACATAGTACTGTGCCATTACATGTCTTGCTCAACATCGATTTTTAACATTACAAATACTTTTCTCTGAACAGTAACAGCTGTTATAGTTTTATTTGTAAGGAATCGATTTAAACTAGGCTGTCATTAAAGCTCCTGCGGGTACAATGTTTCCCAGCCTGGATACATAGGGGACATTGTCAGGTAGGGCATCTGGTGTCAAAATTATCCAAAAATTAAGCATATAGCTTAAAATTCAGCTTTTTATACAAGATTGGTGGAGGCTTAAAAAACAAGGCCGTCTCCACAACTGTCTGCCAACAGGATACTCTTGGAAATTGGGCTACTGTGAGGTAAGAAAGAGAAGAGAAGGAGTGCGTTCTTTAGAAGAGAGCCAGAAAGATAGATACAGGAAGATGTAGGGGTAGAAAAACTGGTAAAAAGTCCACTATAGTGGACCCCAGTGTAGGATAAAGCGGAAGATAATGGACTGATAAACACTGCTCACATCTGGTTAAGAGGCAAGAGCTCTATCTGTAATTTGTAGCCTAAAATAGTCATGAAGTTCAGATGGATTTACTATGTGGTAGGTAGTGATCTAGTATGTGTGTGTGAATGTATGTGTATATATATGTGTGTGTGTGTGTATATATTTCATAATGAGCATTAAATGTTAAAATTGTGCTCAGAGTTAATGAATAACCAGCACACAATGAAAAACAATCCATTTATTTTCCTGAGCAACACAAATGACACGCAACAACTATTAAGTCAGACAACAAACCTGAGTGACTTCAACCATGATTGCTCAGATTGTACATTTGTAAACAGAACATCTATTAAACACTTTTGCTAAATATATATATATATATATATATATATATATATATATATATATATATATATATATATATATATATATATATATATATATAAACATGCATGTAAGGACACGGTGATAAATTGAACTTCTAATGTTGGCTATTTTTACATTCCTGCTTAAAAATACATAAAAGAATAAATCTTTAATCCAAAAGAATCACACATAACAGTGAGTACAATAAAACTAGCAAACTTGTCAATAAATATGTGATTCAGTTTGTTACAAATGGGAATTAGAGATTCGAGAACTCAGACCATTAAGCTATTATGTCCAGGTGACAGTACTTAATTAAAAAAAAACTTAGGTTAAATGTTGAAACAGATTATTTTGAATATAAGTAGATTAGGATGTGAATGACGTGAAAGTTTTTTTTTTCCTTTGGAAATATACATCCATATGCAAATTTAGTTAATAATGCAGTCATTGTACGTTTTATAAAACACAATTCAGTTAGAAATCACAATTCTTTTGGGTGCTATGTTAAGTAACTTGGCTGTTTTAAGCCTTTTGTAGCACTTGTTACAATTAATTTGCATATTTTGCATAATTTTCCTTGTGTTTGTCTCTATATAATCCTTAATAAATTGATGGCCTGATAGTTTAGTTTAAATAAAGCAAGTAAAGTAAAATCCCACCTATAACTACATTAATTGACAACAAAAATTGTCTAATTAGTAAGTCGGCAACTCTCATAGAAACTGGATAACCATGTCATTTCTTTAAAACCAGAACTTCCACTTGACACATATGCAAATTTAAGAAGCATCATATAAAAAGTGCCAAATATATTTTTTTCCATTTATATTTGATCTTTGTGGAATGAGCTTAGATTTGATTTGTTTTCCTGTTGTTTTATTTGAGACAAAAGAAATTAACATGTTTTTTTTTTTTTTACCAAAGCATTTGCAATTGTAACAATTTTTAAAAGCTCAAATCTTTTTTGGTGTCTAAACATTTCTTTTTATGACTTTGTGAAAAAAACTAAGTAAAACACTCATTTTGCTTAAAACAATGTTTATATAAATGGGGTACAGTCAATATCTAATAAATGTTCACAGTATTGACCGGGGTGCCAATACATACCACTGTTTAAAAAAAGAAAACGCACACACATCAGTTCTCTTTAGTTATTTCTCTGTATATCATTTTTACAAACATTTTCACAAAAATTTGTGTTTTTCCGTTTCTTAAATAATTTTCACGCCAAAGTGGCAAAAATATTCAACAGTACCCTAATAAAACAAAATGATAAACACAAATTGCAACAATCGCATGGCTATTAAGAAACATGTGCTAAAACAGCAATAGACTTTGTGTCACTACTAACAAACATGATGCACCTCACACTCAATATAAGCACGTTTATGAAAAAATGGGTATTATGTGTATCATATGCTATGCTAGAAATGTGGCTGTTGTTTGAGCAAGTAAAACTTGCCCACTACAAATAAAAAATGTTTTGATTATTAACTAAGTTACTAGACAGCTGCATGGATGTAAACACATTCAGCATTAAAGATATAACAGTGATCCTTATGAATGTTACAGAAGGTTTTGAATGTTTAAAAGGTACACAACTTTCTCCACAGCTGGGGAAACTCACAAGTAAATGGTAAACTTTACAGAATCTGCACTTGCATTGGCAGTGCAGATTCTTGAATAGAATGAAATTGGAATGTGGTTTTGTGACATGCACGTAAACCCGTGATAGCCATCAGATGGCACTGGAGCTCTGAGCTGGGTAGCTTAGTGCTCTCCATGTTGCTGACTGATCTAAAGGTATTGGACGCATCTGTAAATACATTATCCATATAATCTTGTTTATTAGATTTAGATTACAAAAAAATAAAGACTTTAGACTTGACCTTTATTTAATATTAAGAAAATAGCATAAGAGACCTCCTGTTCTGAGTTATATAAAGTAAAACAGCACTTGTTTCATCTTTTATGCTGTAGTGTAGATCACTAGAGGTATATATGTTTTATTTAGTTTCTCATGAGGTCACAGATAATTTTTTTTATAAACCCATGTCACACAGGATTAGTTCCTAAGTGTAGTGCCAATAAGAAAGTGGAGGCTTTATTTTCAAACTCATATTTTTAACTTCATCAGTGGTTCAAATCAGCCTGCATTGTTAAAAAAAAATTCAATGACCCCATTTTCAGAAACACTCTGTTTGGGAAAGTGCATGTCCACACCTCCTATATATTTTCAGATTGTGGTCTAGGCCCCTTAGTTTAAATAAACAGTAACAATATCACAACAACACACATGTTTTGCATCAAATGCTTTCAATTTTGTAGCAACATTATATGAACGACCACTTCTGTTCACTAAGTTCAAAGTGCAGCTACAAAAAAGTTGGGTTGAGTTTGAAAAAGAAAAAGCTTACATACTTTTGACCACAATAATATTTTTAACCCCTGCCAATTTTTTTTGTATTAACAAATAATCTTTTTCATATATAGGATTTGAAAATATGTTTTATCCAGTCTAGATTAAAACAAAATAATAAAAATTCAAAAATAAGAAGGCTATATATATAAAAAAAGAACATAGCAGAACATTTGGTGTGATTTATACAAAAGTATCTCCACTTTTAAAGCAAAACAACAAATTTTGCATACAATATATTCTTTAAACACATTGCATTTTCATTTTAAATTAGCAATTTGTGTCTACAGGCCTCATGTTTGTTGGCTCTAATGCTAACACTACATATAGACATAACTACACAATGGGCAGGCGAACGTAATGGATGATGTAGCAAATCCTCTTAGACCTTTATATTTATTCATTATTTTTCATTCTAAGCATTTAGCCACATATAAAGAATCAACATTTACCTTTTAAAAATATCTGCATATGGAATAGGACATAGGACTTTACATAAACTCACAGGAACAGGATCTATTACCACAGACTGCATTAAAAGGTAACCCAGTACTAAAAATAATAGTCAAAGTACAGTTTACATATCTGTGGGAGGTTTTAAAAAAAAATCTAATTTACTTAAAAGTAAACATTGATTTGGATAAGACTTTTCTGGTGTTTTATATCTTATTTGATCTTAGACAACTTTTTTATTTATTCCTTTTTTTCTCTCACAAATTCTGATGAGGTGATAAAAAACTATTTAGAACCAGATGCAATTTTAAAGCTTCTTTCTAAATACCTTTGGTCAGAATAAATATTTAATATTTCTTTCATTCATTATCTTCTGCTTTATCCTATATTAGGGTCGCGGTGGGGTTCCCCATGCCCATCCAGGGGAGAACGTTTCGGGCACTGGGCAGATACACCCAGGACAGGGCGCCAATCTATCGCTGGACACACACTTACTCACACAGACACACACGCAAACACACTCTATATGGGGCAATTTGGAGAACTCAATTGACTTGTCCCATGTTTTTGGACTGTGGGAGGAAACCAGAGAACCCGGAGGAAACCCACGCGGACACGGGGAGAACATGGAAACTCCACCCAGATGGGGATTCGAACCGGGAATCCCTAGTGCTAAGAGGCGAACATGCTAACCACTAAGCCACCGCGCCACCCGAATATTTTATATATTTTAAAAAAATTATTTATTCATTTTTCAAGTTACGTAATCTAATTAAGGTCATAGTGGGTGCAAGAGCTTACCCAAGAGCTCATTGATCAAAAGGGCATATAGACAAAAAAAGCACAGTCACACAATATTACACCTATTCAATTTAGTATTTTAAATTAGTACCTAACACTCAATGGGAAGAAAAGATTCAAGCCACGCACCTAAAAACTTAACAAAGGACCTTTTTGCTGTTGAATTACTGTACTATTAATTTTCTTATAAATTTTAACATATAAGGTGGCTTAGTGGTTAGCACGTTCGCCTCTCAGCGCTAGGGATTCCCGGTTCAATTCCCCATCTGGGTGGAGTTTCCATGTTCTCCCCGTGTCTGCGTGGGTTTCCTCTGGGTTTTCCGGTTTCCTCCCACAGTCCAAAAACATGGATCAAGTCAATTGAATTCTCAAAAAAATTGCCCCATATAGAGTGTGTCTGTGTGAGTGAGTGTGTGTGCCCAGTGATGGATTGGCGCCCTGTCCTGGGTGTATCTGCCAGCCCGAGACGTTTTCCCCTGGATGGGCATGGGGAACCCCACCGCGACCCTAGTAGAGGGAGATAATGAATGAATTAATGTTAACATATCCTCAACAGTGAACAAAGCTGCAGACTTTAATGCAAAGTAATTTTTTTACACTATTGAATTATGAAAATAAATGTCAGCAAAGTAGTTTAATAGGGTTTTAAAACTTGGAGGAAATCTATAAAATGAAAAAGAAGTTGAAATATTTCATATTCTATAAGCATTGTTATTTCTCAGATTTTAATTATTATATTTTTAATAACCCGTTGATTTACTTTGGTTTGTGCTGCAAACATGTTGAAAACTACTAACTTGTATTCAGAAATATATTAACCATAGATGGGTGATTATTATTATTGTTATTATTATTATTATTATTAATCCACAGTTAAGGTCCACGGTTTCCAAACAATAGTATTAATGTTACAAATGAAGAAAACATGAAGTAACAGATTTTTGTCAAAAGATATATTGAAAGATGACTGTTTTAAACTTTAAAAAATGTTAAAACATATTATACAAAGTGGGCTGGATTATGATGGGATTAAACAGTGTGGCCAGAAAGAAAACAATCACTAAATCCTAAACATCTCTTCAATTAGTTTAGTTAGAATCACATGGAAATGTAAACAATTCAGCTGTGACTACCTATATGAACTAAATTAAAATGCTATTTATTTAATGGATTGTTTTATTATTAACTACAGGGCATAGAGTCATTAATGCCAATATCTAAATAGTGAGTGATCTGGAGATATGATTCAAAAATGAATTGTGAAAATCCTGAAGTTTTGCAATGTGATGTTTTGAAATTTAAGGCTTGGTATTAGTGCAAGTGATTGGAGCAATACATGTGTCTGCATGTACAGATAATTTCATGCCAAAACGTGTTACACAGTGGAAATGTAGAAATTTTATTTGATTATTTTATCTATATCTCCAGTTTAGTTTCATATTTTGTGCTGTCATTAAGAATTTGTATTACGTTTAAAACAAGCTTTACTAACCTGACCTGTTTTCATTGTTGGTGATCCAGATGATTGGCTTCTGCAAGCAATGTTATTCTAATTTTGAAAATTAATGTAAAACAAGTAAAAAAAATAAATAAATAAAAAAACAAGACCTCATACTAAAATTGTGTCTCAGAAAATGCATTTGTTAAGTATTAAATTTGTCCTAATTCCACTCGTATCATTCATCTTTCTTTTTAAGTTTTTTAATTTAGCTTTAAAATGTTGTGCACCGTTCTTGAATCTAGATTGTACCTTGCTAAACACATCTACTGAAAATTAAAAGCAAAGAAAATTAAAATTAAAGCTATAATAACACTACTTTTAATACACACGGTCATCTTACCCTATAAAAGCTACTTATGTAAATTCACAGTGCAGCTGGAGGAAACCACCAGTCTCTGCATTTTCTGAATAAAGTCACAAATGAATTTGATTGGCTTGTGCTGCTGTAGTTACAAGAAAGAAGAAAGACATTTTTCAATCCTGTGAGTAAATTTGATAAACTCCATGCTGAGCTACATCGTATAGAAATTAAAGCTAAGATTTGTGTGGAATATCTTGTGGCAGGCAGCATAACAGGTCAGCATAAAGGCACCAACTGGTGGACCTCAATCCTTCCTTTGACTAATCCTGCCTTTAATAATACATTCATACATAGGTCAAAATAATTCCTGCTCAAGTTAAAGCTGGTATTGACAAACGCAACAAATGTCAATTATGGTGTGTTTTTTACAGCCATATAATACACTGGACATTGCAATAGATGTGACATTCAAACCCGTATTTTGACAAAACAAATACATTGTGCATTAGTAATCTACTCACAGAGTTCACAAGACACATTGTGCATTGGTAATCCACTCACAGAGTTCACAAGCACTGTGTGCGCCGGTGATTCGCAGACATCAGGGATGAGGCAATCCTGGTCTGACTTGTGTTGTAAACATTCTCATTGTTTGCTTACTATCTCCAGATAAAGAGGCGACACATCTGGCTGGATGTCCTGTATCTGTAGCACTTGCTTACTGTGTTCCTCATTCATACTTCTCAATTCAGTCAGACAAGCCATGATCTTAGGGTACAATAAGCTGACAGAAACAAAGAACGCACTACTTATCAAACAGCATGCTTTATGTTGGACTATATATTGGCAGCAATCCCTACAATCTGTTCATCTGTTTAATACTTAGTTTTCTTTATTCTGTTCTCCATAATGTCCAGAAGACTACAGAAGAAAAAAACTTAACCTTTAATTTGAACAGGGATGCCCAAACATAAGACTACATTTACATTTGGTCATTTTAGCAGATGCTTTTATTTAAAGCGACTTACAAATATCACAACTTGGTTGGGATTAGAGCACAGGGTTGGTACAGTATCCCGGGAGGAATGATGGTTAAGGGCCTTGCTCAAGGAACCACATTTGAAACTTCAGTGGACCTGGGATTTGAACCAATATAGCTCAACACACTAAACACTGAGCTACCACAACCTAAGACTAACTGTCTATATAAAATGCATGTTTTATGCCATTGTTTCGAAACTAATAATTACGGTCTAACATACTACTTATATAAATAATGTTGCTCACTTTTTCTCTGAACCTTGCCTCTGGGATTCGATGTAGGTCATCAACGTGACCGCGATCCTCTCCTGGACCTCATCAATCTTCTTGGGTTGTGTCACTCCTGGTCGGTCTAACAATATAAAGGTGTACAGTGTATTTCTAATAAACTTTAAGACTAAATATTTTTACTAACATTAAATGCCCAAATATATTTATATATGTATTCAATGCACGTCTTGTTTGTCTTAAATATTAATGGTTCCAAAACTGTGTAGTTAAAGAAATTGCATGTTTCCATGTTTGTAACAACAAAAAGTTGTTTAGTTTTAGATCTTGATCCTAATAATGTGATGTACCTGGAGAAAACAAAGAAATTGCTCCCATCAGTACATACTCCTCCTCCCTTAGTTGCAGCCTGCGCAGCGTGTAATGGAACTTCATTAGTGGGTCCAATAGATGGGACTGAAATCCAGCTGTTGATTAAATGACAAAATGAAACAGGAGTCATGACAAACATTTCTGTCACAAGGTAAAGTAAGATTAACTATGGGTTATCTAGCTGTTAAATGACACTGAATTAATGGGCAGATAAGGTACTGATCTATCGCTGGGCACACACTCTCTCACACATACACACACTCTATATGCGGCAATTTAGATCATTTAATTTACCTTAAATCCATGTTTTTAGACTGTGGGAGGAAACGCAGGTGGACACGGGCAGAACATGAAAACCTGAAATCCCCAGCACTGAGAGGAGAACATGCTAACCACTAAGCCACTTTGCCACCCTCACATTAATAGTTAATGTGGACTAAGGTGTGATTGTCAGTATATACAAAAGTAAAATAAAAAAAGCCAGATCACAGTTTGCAAATAAACACAGAGACAAAAAAAACATGGTCTAATGAACCAAAAATTGAACTGTTGGGCCATAATTTGAATTGTTACAATTGGAGAAATAATATAAGTCTGAAACACAATCCCAACTGTGAAGTATAAGGGTGGCAGCATCATGTTGTGGGGAATTTTCCTGCAGGTGAACTGATGAATTTTACTAATTGGATGAGAAAGGTGAACTGATTCATTTACAACAGCTCTGTCAGGAGGAATAGAACAGAATTCCAGCAAACTATTGCTTGTGAAATGATACCCAAAATATTTGACCCAAGTCATACAATATACAGACAATGCTATCAAATTTGAAGGAAATGTATATAAACTTGACTTTTTATCAAGTAATAATAGTAAGATTATTATTTTTTAAATCTCCCTTATCACTCTGGCATTTCACAAATAAATTTTGGTAATCTTAACTGATTTAAGATCAGACATTGAGTAAAAATGTTATGTGTTGTTTTATACAGTGTATGTAAAGTTCTGGTTTCAACTGTAGACATAAATGTTCGTTAGTGCTGAGACTTGAGAGGGGGGTTCTTCTTCTTCTTCTTCAAAAAAAGAATCCATATAATTTAATCAATGAGAAACCACTGCCAGTCTAATTTTAAACCTATATTTTTTGTGCTGCTTGTATGACTCAGAAATTACTAAACTGAGACAAGAATAAATTATTTTAAAACATATTTTTCAAAGCTTTTTTTTTGTTTTGGATAAAAAGCATTTAATTTTGATGTCAATCTAATACATACTAAATGTTTAATTTATAGAGATTTAAATGTTAAAGCAGTTCAATGTGAATACAGTGCATGAGTTTTTTTTATGAAATGTGCATAAAAAGTGAATGATAGACAGTAATTTTGCATCTACAATCACATAGGTATTGTCTATTTATTTCTATTATATAATACAGTGTGTAATTTTTTCTCATTTAAAAAGAGCCAAAAGAAAAAAGAGAAAAGCCATTTTGAAAAACAATTACAATTACAATAAAAAATTACACTGTTGAGAAGTAAAATAAAAATAAAATGACTAAATAAACATCAGTTTCGAGACTCACCACGCTGAGCATCATTCATGCAGTACCGCAAAGAGCCACACTCCCAGATCCCTGTCTTCTCGTTAAACAGCATGTTGAAACGAATTTGGCAGATTTCAAAAGTGGCACCTTTTAACAATGAGATCTGGTCCTCTATACTCAAATTTCTGCACAAAAAAAATCCACGAACACAAAAATGCATACTATAAAATTACAATTAAACAACACAAACACTGCATGTGTAAATGTTATGTACATAACTGTAAATTTATTTATTTTCATTTATATATATATTTTTTCTTTTTGATACCTAAATCTCTTTTACCTTTCCCATCTACTGTAACTTGCTTCTGTGAATGTGAATTTTCCCATTGTGGGAATATGTGGGAAAATAAAGGCATACAACATGTATACATCATTGTTCTTGTGTAGATTAAAGGTGATTCCTTGGTTTGTGAATATGCACATACACAGGGATCAAATAGCTTTTATCATTCATATCATTTTATTTCTTTCTTTCTTTTCTTTTCTATTTACTTTTATTTCGTAAATAGCAAGGATTTTCTTTTCATCTATAAACATTAACCTCATAAACGAAAAAAGCAACATATTTGGCTATAGAAATGTTCTACGCAAAGTAATCAAAAGGTGGGAAAAAAAGGAGGAGAACCTATTATTAAGTTCCTTTGAAGTGTTAATCTTGTTTTATCACAGTGTCACTAAGCTCAAAGCGTTTTTCTTCAAAGACACTTTTGACATCTTATGTTCTAGTGGCACAGTGGTTAGCACATTTGGCTCCTGTAACTCAGGTTCAAACCCCAATCTGGAGTTTCCATTCTCTCCCCATGCCTGCGTGGGTTTCCTCTGGGTTAATCCATTTTCCTTTAACTTTTTATTCATAAAAATATCCAAATAAGAAATCTGAATTGTTTTTTATAAATTCGCTACGGAAATATTTGTTTGCATTAGAACTCTATGGAGTTTTGTAAATAATATACTACTTTTTTAATGAACCCCAATTTGGGGTTGTCATTGTTTTTGATGCAAAATATGCAGATGCATCATTTATTAGTTAACAATAATAAGTTAACAGAATATATTTTTTAATGTTATTATTATTATATTATTTATTTATTTTTGGTATCTTTAATCATAAATAGTCTTGTAGCTGATAAGAACTGAATGGTTGCCAAGCAACAGATAAACGCATTTCTGACACTTATGTGCCACACTTTTTCACAATCAGACATATAAGGACTGTTAAGATAATTAGGGTTATTATATATACCAATCATTAATTAACCTTTATTACATTAACGCTCCCATTTTAGATTGTACTGGTTGGTGCAATGTGTGTAACTGCTGCAACTTAGCACACGGCCTAACCACGCTAATTTAGAATACTATAAAGCAGAGTTAGATACACATTGGAATAAAAATCCAAATGACATTTTTATGGAAATCCTACTTGTCAAATATTTATTTAGAATTAACGGTTGTTGGAATGTAATGGTGTACCTGAAAACTTTAAGCCTTTTAGCAAAGTTAATGATGTTCTGGATCATGAAGGTGCTCAGGTCTGTGATGTGAGGGAGAGAAGTAAAGACTTTGACTTGATTATAACTGCAACCTTCTTCCTCCTCATTGACCCGGCTGACAAAGGAAGAGTTGCAGATGATGGAACTCTCTTCAGATATCTCCTGGTGTTTTACAGCATCAGAAGACGGCTTTAGATTTAACGCCGACTCCAGCTGAATACCAAAGATGTTGTTTTGATCCCGATCCAAGGGCTTAAAAAAAATTATAAACAACATCTTAGCACAAACCTGGTTTAAAATCACAGTTATTATTTAACAGTGCATCCTAAAGTCACTTAAAACGTCTAAAATTACAGTGTTTTAAAATAAAATTTTCCATAGAGTTTTAAGATTGTTCCACCTGTATACACAAGCTTAAGAGGACATTTGAGACCAAGATCAATTAAGACCTGGCATAGCTAGATTTAAATAAGCACTGATTTAAATGGATGTGGATCCACCATGGCAAAAGATTTGGGTGAAATCACCTGGTGACAATCATCACTAGAGTGAAGTGAACGAATCGGAGTGTATTTTGAAAAGATGGAGTGAAGGTAAGAGGGGGCAGATCCAGAAACGGTCCTGTAGGCCAGAGTCTTGTACTTATACAGAGTGACTTATACTAAATACGAGCAGCTACAGGAAGCCAATAGAGAGAAATAAGTAGTGGAGTGACATGAGCTCGCTTGGGCTGGTAGAATACAAGTCGGGCTGCAGAGTTCTGAATTGGGTGTAGAGGCTTGATTGTGGAAGCTGGGAGAGCAACAAGCAATAGGATGAGGGCTTGAACTAACAGCTGAGTGAGTAGCATGTTCAGTCAAGAAAGGTCTGATCTTCCTTATGTTATAGAGGAGTTTAAGATGGGAGTCAATTGTAAAACCAAGGTTATGGACCGATTCGGTTGGAGAGATTGTGGAGCCGTCAATTTGGAAGCTCAGTTTATGATGGCTTGAGGGTTTAGCTGGGATTATGAGAAGCACTGTTTTTGCTAAATTTAATTGATGACGGGTCTTCATCCAAACAGATATGTCGGTGAGGCGGGCAGATATCCGATTTGAGATTGTGGTGTCGTCAGGGGCACAAGACAAATGAAGCTGAGTGTCATCAGCATAGCAGTGGTAAGAGAAACCATGCGCCTGGATAACTGTGCTCAGTAATGTCATGTATAATGAAAAGAGGAGAGGCCCAAGTACAGAGCCTTGAAAAACCCCAGTGAGTACTTGGTGAGAGTTAGAGATCTCTCCATTCCATGACACTTTGAAGGTCCTTCCTGTTAGATAGCATTGAAACCATTCAAGTGTTGTACCAGAAAACACCCTACAATCATATCAACACGCTATATCAGGGTTTGAACAATAATTCTGCATTCTTTCTAGTTGCCCAATAATTATGCACACATAGATATTCTCAAAACTTCACTTACTTTAATTGATATTTAGGTTTAGGATTTATTCACAATTAGGATTTAAAAAAATAAAATTTATAATGGTGCACACAGGGTGTTTCACGTATATTTAAAACTGCCATCAAATTAAGGAGTGAAAATAACAGTAGTAATTTCTTAAATCTGAAATAACTTTACTTTTACATTTACTTACTTACTTAAGCACCACCAAAGTACGTTAAAAAAGAACGTTTTCTGTTGCACATATGTTTTTCTGTACATGAGCCTTTTTCAGGGATTTAGCTAATCAGTGCTCCTTGGCTTTCTAGACATCTAGACTTTTAGATACAACATGTGCCTTAGGACTCATTACTCTTGTGCGTCACAAATTCCTGAGCTGTTGAACAACATTGTATTAGTTTGTTAAATTATCTGCTTAAATTCACTTTCCATTATCTGGAGAAAAAACAATGAACTTTGGACACCACAATAACATAAGAAGAACGTAATATAACGTCTTTGTAGAAATGCTTTAAGTACATTTGATCACATTGTGTATTAAAACAGATATACTTATTTACCCGAAACTGGATGAAATTGGAGAAGGTCATATCAAAGGTCTTCCTGTGTTGAGTTATCAGATCCTGAATGATGTTTTTTTGCTCTTGTGAAAGCACAACTGGTTCCTTTGCCAGCTTTTTCCTTCGAATTAAAGTCCTTCTTTTCTCTACAGCCTCATCTGACATGATTACTAATATACACAAACACACACAAACACATACACTCCTGAATGTTATCCCTTTCATTCAAAATGCATGACCAATTTCACATCCAAATAATTCCTAAAGGTTAACACACTTTTGTAACTCGCATATATTTAATAATTAAACATTTTGCTTAATAAATAAAAGACAAAGTCTATTTGTTTGACATGGTTATTTTTAATAAAATCATGCCTTTTTATTTATTTAAAGCACTACTGCAAGACCTGAAAAAGCCAACTACAAGGATTGCTGATAAAAAAAAAAGGTTAGGCAAACTTACAATCTTTCAGCATTCCAATTGAAAGGCATTTCTGTAGTCGACAGGACTGGCACTGACGCCGGTTACTTTTAGTTATAACACATTTATTTTGGAATGCACAGCGAAAATTAGGCATCCCCTTCATGGCCCGTCTACAAAAAGAAACACATGAAACACAAATGCTTACGTTTTTTTCTAATTTTATTTCATTACATTGCCATAATGTTCTAAGCAATAACATCAGACTGTTTATGTAGCGCCTTAATATTAAATATAACACATTTGTTTTCATTAGTTGCATTATTACTAAACAAATTATAATTAATTATGTTTGCTACCCCTAAAAGATGAACATATATAGATAAATAAATATACAAATATATACATAAAGGTTAGCATGGTTGACTCTCACTGCTTGGGATCCAGGTTCGAATCCTGATCTGGGTGGAGTTTCCATGTGTCCACTTGGGTTTCTTCCAAGTTCTCAAGTTTCCTCACAAAGTCCAAAATTCAAGGTGAATTGGATGCTTTAAATTGCTTCATACAGTGTGTGTGTGTGTGTGTGTGTGTGTGTGTGTGTGTGTGTGTGTGTGTGTGTGTGTGTGACTGAATGAGTGTGTGCCCAGTGATCCAGTGATAGATTGGCGCCACGTCCTGGGTGTATCAACCCAGCGCCCGAAATGAGTTCCCCTGGATGGGCATGGGGAACACAGCCCCCACCTTCTGCAACCCTAATAGAGGAGTCAGTGGAAGATAATAAATAAATATATGCAATAAAATAGCTTCATGCCAAACCAGATAATATACTTAGATAATAGATAGTATACATACATAATATACTTCACATTTGAAAGTCTAAAACATGAACAGTAGTACAGTATATGGACAAAAATTGCAGACACCTACAAATAAGGACACACAAAAGTCTATCAG
Source organism: Corydoras maculifer (assembly GCA_019802435.1). Classification (NCBI taxonomy): domain Eukaryota; kingdom Metazoa; phylum Chordata; class Actinopteri; order Siluriformes; family Callichthyidae; genus Corydoras; species Corydoras maculifer. The sequence continues at coordinate 800,166 of JAFMOD010001075.1, read as the reverse complement.
ATATTAAATGTTTGTGTGTTTGTGTACAGGTAAGTAACAACTTTGTGAAAATGAAATCATGTTGTATGATTATACTTATATAAGTGGAAAAGTTATGGTTATGGTTTTAGTATACAAGTCTACAAAATAAAATAAATGGAAGTCTATGTAAAGCCCACGATCATTAAAATACGTGTGTGTGTGTGTGTGTGTGTGTGTGTGTGTGTGTGTGCTCACCTAAAAAAACCCTTGCAGCCCTCACATGTCATAGCATTAAAATGATATCCAGTAGCAGTATCTCCACATACTTGGCACACCTTGAGCTCATCATCCTCCTCTTCCTTGAGTACATCTTCCACTTCAGAGTCGTCCACGTCCCTACTCTCAATACTCATCCTTAACCCTTGTAATCTACAAAAAAAATAATAAAAAGGTCAAGTGACAGGATTCATTTCTAGCGTCTGAAATTAATTATTCATTAATTTTTAATGTAATTTAATTGTAATCATAAATTAATGATAAGGTGGCATGGTGGCTTATTGGTTAGCACGTCTGCCTCTCAGCGCTGGGGATCCAGGTTCCAATCCCGATCTGGGTAGAGCTTCCATGTTCTAATCATGTCTACATGGGTTTCCTCTTGGTTCTATGGTTTTCTCCCACTGTTCAAAAATATGGATTCATTGGCTGCTACAAGTTGCCACTACACAGTTTGTGTGAGCGAGTGTGAGTCCTATAGATCATTTATAATCCTCTATACACAATAAAGTCTTATACAATTTATATTAGACAATATATACACATAGACATTTATAAAGTCAATGTAAATCAGTGTTCTATTTCATCTCAAGCACATGCAGCAGGGCTGGCACAGTGGGTAAGGCTGAAGAGTCCTGGAATTGAATTCTGGGCAAAGTGACCAAGCCTGTTTCTGAATGTTAATCAGATGTCTGCATGGAATTTCTCTGAGATCTGCTTTCCTCCCTTTTTCCTCACTGAGTGGTCTTTCAGTCCATGATGTTGAACTTGTTTTACTGTTTATATTGACACTCTTATCAGCGTAAGTCAGCATCTGCACAAGGACTTTTGCTTTTGTTCTTAAAATATTCATTCTTATTTAAGGTCAGACTGTTTTTATACAGTATATGTAACTTCTGGTTTCAACAGTATATGTGTATAGAATATACAACAACGTCAAACAAGGTCATTTAAATAAATGCTGTGAGCAGTGGTCTCATTGTATGAGCACAAGTTTAATAAAGGATCATTTTTAATGCAGATCATTTTTATCACTGTTTTCTTTCAGAGAATTTCTTTGGGTGCATGAGTTTGAGCTTGAAGGTATGTCACATGAGATTCTTTTCTTAGCTACTTTCAACAAGAACTACAGAAAATAGTTCTGCTTCCAAATGTATGTATAGTAAATAATAGTGGAAAATAACAAGTGTTTGAACAGATAACATAAAAGCAATGACTGAGAGAATTAGTCCAACAGCTTAGTCATGCAGATCAAGGATTTTTTTCAAGGATGGCATTGGCTTTTATGACCACAAACATGCATTCATAAACACACACACACAACACACACACAGACACACACACACACACACACACACACACACACACAAACAGACGCACACACAGACACAAATGCTTGGTAGGTTAAGTTCATGTAAAAGAACTTGACTAGCCAGTAAAGAACCACAACCCAAACACGCTTTAGGTAAACTGGAACAGAGATTAAGAGCCAGACCTTTTCATCAAATATGCACCTTAAATTACTGAAAAAAGGAGCCATAGACAGGGCAGCACGGTGGCTTAGTGGTTAGCACATTCGCCTCTCAGCACTAGGGATTCCCAGGTTCAAATCCCAATCTGGGTGGAGTTTCCCTGTTCTTCCCATGTCTGCGTGGGTTTCCTCCGGGTTCTCCAGTTTCCTCCCACACTCCAAAAAAAATGGATCAAGGTCAATTGAATTCTCCAAATTGCCCCATATAGAGTGTGTTTGTGTGAGTGAGCGTGTGACCAGCGATAGATCGGTGCCCTGTCTTGGGTGTATCTGCCCAGCGTCCGAAACGTTCTCCCCTGGATGGGCATGGGGACCCATGACCCCAGTACAGGATAAAGCGGAAGATAATGGATGGATGGATGGTGCCACAGACATCCTCCAAAATCTTACAGAAAGCTTTAACAAAGGAAAACAAGCTTTTATAGCAGCTATAAACAGGTTACAGATCTTATAAAATCTACTGCAGGCATAATCTTTATCTTTATCTTTATAATTTTAATACTCTAGTCTCTGTAGTTAAACTTTTGCTTTGTTTTAGATCACATCAGCAGGCACAAAATTAACAAAAGATATGAGTAAAATGTCTGCAGCGTGTAAATATTTTAAACTGTAAATCAAATGACATCAGCCATGTCTGAAGTGAGTGCATTTGACAACGTGGCGAGAAATATTTAAGGACTAGTTTAAACCAATGCCTTAAAAACAAACACTAAATACAATACAGAGTCTTCTCTCCTTTGACGAAAGCAAATGGTGCACCAAGGCAACACACACTAGGGCATAAATTTAAAGGGAGAATGTACCTCAAGAGAGTAGCAAAGCCAAAAATATTTCATTAGTGTAATTAAAATAATCATTGTGTGTGGTTAAGCATTAGTCCCTGCAGGCAGAGTTATATCCTAGTGGCTAATGTAGACAGAGTTTTGGTATATAGTGGTCCGAGTACGTTTGAGGTATCGTCAAGTGCTGTTTGTTATTTCACATTGCTTTAATAATCCATCCATCAATTATCTTACGCTTTATCCTCTATTATGGTCACGGGGGGGGGGGGGGGGGTTCCCCCCCCCCCCCCCCCCCCCCCCCCCCCCCCCCCCCCCCCCCCCCCCCCCCCCCCCCCCCCCCCCCCCCCCCCCCCCCCCCCCCCCCCCCCCCCCCCCCCCCCGATAACATGGAAACTCCACCCAGATTGGGATTCGATCCGGGAATCCCTAGCGCTAAGAGGCGAACGTGCTAACCACTAAGCCACCTTTAATGATGTTCAATAAAATAAACTTTTACTTGTCTCATGAATTCTGGCATGCCCACATTTAGAGTTAAAATTTAAGTTTTTTTATGTAAATAGCATTATTTTACAATAGTACATTGTCTCAAAGCGGCTTTACAGTGTTCTAAGCCTGAACCCCTAAAAAATCAAACCAAAAATCAAATCAAAAGAGAAATTGGCAAAAAAAAAGTCTTGTTTTTTTTTGTACTTTTTTTTAAACAAATAAACCTTGTGAAGATCAAGTGGGGGCCTCATTCTACTCAAACGGCAAGGCAGAATCAACAGTGCAGGACAACTATGTACAGATTGTGCAATGATCAGGTGTGTATTTTCAAAAATTAGAAAAATTTAATCAGTGTCCCAGAATGCTGAGCAACAAAAACAGGAAGGACGGTGTGAGGTGTAAGTGCATGTGCAACTGGTGCAAGGAATAGGCAAAAATGTATTTTAATTACTTAGATTCTGAAGCCAATTATAGTTTATATATATAAATATATATGTAACATATATGTAAATTATTGTTATAATGTGTTTTATATGTATGCTATAGGTTGTATATAATCTTTATAATAGTTCATAAATGTTTCTATTTATTTCTTTACAAACAGGAAAAGTAATTATGTGTTTGCATTTCATAATAAACAATCGGTATCTAATTTTAGTATTGCATGTGATCTCTGACTTTAACCTAAGGTCCATTATGAAAAACAAAACAACTAGACATTTATTCCCAGCTTTAGTGGAACTTTTGCACTTCTGTAAGGTCTAAAAAAGAAACTGTGTAGGTACTGTTTAAAGATAGAAAAGAAAGTTTATTTCTCAATCCTTAGTGAAGAGGAAGACTTTGATGTTTTCTTGTGGAGCCGTGCTTAGGGCTTAAAGATAATGTGATACAAAGCTAGGTTAATGTCTTGAGGCAAGTGATGACTGGTTCATTTATGGCTTTGTAGGCCATTATCAGATTTCAAATCAGATTTTAAGCAGGAAGGGGGTAAAAAGAACATAGCAATGGGGTCAATGATCTAGTACAGATAAGATTCTGCATTACAATGTTCAAGGTGCTCTAAATAAATCACCAACAACACAGAAAAAAAAACATATTCTGAGAGTATAAAAAGAGAGGTGGTAATCTGGGCATTGATATCAATCCTTAATGAAACACATGATGTATTATTTAATTTTAAATTATTATTGGTGTGATTATTACGATTATAATAATTATAATAGTTATATTAATATAATAATTATGATAATAATAGTTATTATTAGTATCATGAATATTACTATTATAAATTTATTTCAAATAAATATTATAAAGTTTGGGGCGGCACGGTGGTTAATGGTTGGCACGTTCGCCTCTCAGCACTAGGGATTCCCGGTTCGAACCCCAATCTCTGTGGAGTTTCCATGTTCTCCCCGTGTCCTCGTGGGTTTCCTCCGGGTTCTCTGGTTTTCTCCCACAGTCCAAAAACATGGATTAAGGCCAAATGAATTCTCCAAATTGCCCCATATAGGGTTTGTCTTAGTGAGTGAGTGTGTGCCCAGCGATGGATTGGCGCCCTGTCCTGGGTGTATCTGCCCAGCGCCCTAGACGTTCTCCCCTGGATGGGCATGGGGAACCCACCACGACCCTAGTACAGTATACCAACTTGGTTGGGGACAGAACACAGGGTCGGACACACAACACCCTGGAGCAATGAGGTTTGAGAGTCTTGCTCAAGGACCCACATAACTTCACTGGAATATGAATCCCCAACCTTCAGATTGATAGCCCAACACCCCAAACCCTGAGCTACATCCACAATTAACTGAATATGAACATTTTTGTTAAATATTATACAAAGAACATGCAATAAACTGCAATAGTTATCTCTTAAAATGAATTAAACGGTACTGTCTGTATAATAATTCTTGACATTCCACACATCAAATCCTTAATCATTAAAGGAAAATAACCCTTTATTTCTAAAATCTAGTCATACAAACCAGCTGACAAGGCAAATGTTTTGATATAATTTTCTTCAAATGTAATGGCAAAACTGTCACAGCTTAAAAATAAACGCATAATGTATTTGAAACTGATTTCACATTGAGCTGCTAAATCCACATCTGCAGCATATTGGCAAAAAAAAAAAATTACAAATAAAATCAGCTGCGATTTTCAGTTCTTTGGAAAAAGTAGCAAATCCTTTCTTCAAATACATACAATTTATTGCCCTTTTATAAATAACTGTTTTCTTTCTTTAATTTCTCACTGTACACGAGATGCTGCACCATGTCTGAAATGAACTAGAGAGGAGGCCCTCTTGTCCAATAATCAGTGTCTGACCACATATTCTCATTAATGATTTTCAGAATACACAGGTAAAAATTTACACACATTCCGAAATTCCATTGAAATCCTTCCCAAAAGTGTAGATGTCTATAAAAATGGGATGTCATAAAAGCCACTGTAGGTGTGATGTTCATGTACTAGTCATCTAATACTTGTGTCTATATAGTAAAGGTTTAATTGACCTACTCAAGTGCTTAGCAAAGATACCCTGGGAGTTATGGAGCTCCCCTCATCAACCTTTTATACCACAGTCCTAACCCTAAAACAACAGCCTCCACTCTCTTACTACAAAAGCAAAAGTTTATAAGTTGGTCCTTTAAGTAGTAACAGTGAAATGTGTCAATTATAAAAAAAAAACCTACTACTTTTAAAATACTTAGACAGATATACATAAATGCAATTATTTAAATAAAAATATTATATTTTTAACAACAGGTTTCTAGCTAAGGAGTATTGGCTACATTAGCTAAAACAAATATATGTAGCTGTTTTTAATAACTGTCTAATATCAGCTAATGAGTAGTTTTTATCTGCCATACAGTTAAAAAGATTTGTATTTTATAACTATGAAAAATAATTACCATGGTAATAACATTTAAAAATAAAAAATAAGGGTTTAAAACATTTCTAAACATTTAAACAGTGAAGTACAGAACATTTTTAAAAATGTCTATACTATTAATGCTCATTACTACACAGAATGTAGTGAATAAACAAATGTGGAAAAAAACTGTTCACACTGGTGTAGAGCTGGAGATTCACAACACAGTACAGTACAGAAATGAAGCCAGATGCATAACATACCCTATTCTCTATGTGATTCCCAAAGTGCTCCTGTAATAGCCCGTCCTCAGAATGAGTAGAATGAAACACACACACGCAGCACAAAAGCGAGCGGAGCAGAAAACCACATGTTGCCTTGGTAGCCACCTAAGAGTAACTACCATCAATGCTCGTCAAACCTGCTTTAGAGTCACTACATAGTAATGCTGAGGACCTGAAAATCTCACACAGCTTCTTCCCTGTTGTTCCCTGACATCACCAGCATAATGATTGACTTCTCAAAAAAGGGCCCCACCATTACAATTTTAAAAGTGATTAGCAATTACTGAATAATCCAGTAGCAAAAAGACTAAGGCCAAAAAAATTATTCATAAAATGCACGTGCACTGTAACAGACAGAATTCATTTACTATCATACATTCTAAGCCCATTAAGCTGGTCTATTATCTACTAAATTAATAATATAGGAAGATTGTATATTATAGTGCCTTATGCACAGGTATAATTTTAATAAAAACAAAAAAGAAAATAATAATAACATATTTTTTTGCATTCTATAGCAAAATTAAGTGTTATGATATAATGCAAATACATCATTTCTATAATAAAACAGTAACTACAGATATTTTAAATCACAATCTCACAGTTGATAATGTTATAGTATTATGGGACAGTAGTAATGTTTCGTATCCTAGATGAAGTTGGCAATGATGCTCTGTATTTTAGATAAATTATTCTGATGCAAACATTTGTAGCCCTTCGTAATACTGATAATTATTATAATGAATTATTTCCAGAATGGTAAAAGCATGATAAAGTGTTCAAAGTGGTTACTATGGTGTTGGGAATTTGTGAAGGTATTCTTGGTGATTGTTATTTCAGTAGGTGATTGCAAAGATGTTCTGTGTGGATTTTAGGATATCAGTAGGCAGTTGCTACGGTGTTTTAGGTGGATGCTAATGTACCACTGGGTTGTTCCTAGGGTGTTCCAGGTTGTTGCTAGGGTGTTAAAAGGCAGTTGCCATGTCATTCCAGGTGGTTGCCAAGATACTGCATGCAGTTGACATAAGTTGGTTGTTTGTGTGCTTCAGGAAGTAGGCAGGCAATTAAAAAGTGGCTCAGGCATTTTAGTTGGTTGCTAGAATGTTGTTGGTTAGTAGAAGTTTTGTGTCAGTTCCAACCAAGGTGTTGTAGGTGGTTGCTGTGTATCAGTATGCAATTACCATAAAAAATTAAAGTTGTAGGTAAAATTTTAGTAGGTGGTTGCTTGGGCTTTGGCAAGCAGAAATCTTCCACGTATTTGCCTTTTTTAACAGGGGAATGCGAGGGCATTTAAATAGTACATACATTTAATAAGCATATAGGTTTCTATGATGCTTTTTAATATACACCAGAAATTGACTCAGCATATCCTTCAGAACAGGGTTTCTGAACTGTACCCACATGTTCTCATGGTCATTAAGTCATGACCAACTTTTATTGAATACAAACCATAGTAATTCATTTTTGTACAAAATAGCCTTCAAACACAGATGTTAACATACATATACACACAATGTAAATTTAAAAGAAAATACAAAAACTAAAATCCAGATCCTCCAGGTATATTTGCGTTTGCCCATTTTGCCTCTGAACATCATTACAAATTTAAAGAGAAGGGTAACTGGCAAACAAATTGTGGTTACCATGGCAACGAGAATGCTATGCATGTCTGACATGTGCCTCTCTGTCTTTTTTTTTCAAGATAAAAGACGAGTACAAAATCAGATAAGTATTTAAAAAAAAAAAAAAAAAAACACGTCCTAGACCCGCACAGAACAGTTGAGAATCGCTGCTCTAGGAGGCTACTTCAAAGTCAGATCATCTATGAAACCAAAAACATCCAAATCCAAAATGAACTGATAGATTCTGAGAAATTCTATGACAGTACTTTTGATGTAGCTTATTTATTACTTGTTGCTTAATTACTTACAACTTACAACTACCGGTAATTCAATAAACGTGCAGCAGCATTAGGTTGCATGTAATAATATTAGTTTGATGACCCCTAAATTACTTTGTTTCAGAAGATTGAATGTTAAACAGGTGAAAGTTTTACACAAAACAAAGTGTATGTTCTAAACACATTAACTATAGTGATATTTTCAAAACAATATTTATTGTTATTTATTTATTAACAAGAACAGCAAAATGATGAATGCTAAATACTGGTTTGATTGCCATATGCAGAAGCCTACAGTAACCTACGGGAACCCACTGTGATTTTACAGAAATCTATTGTGAATTGTAATTTCGTCATTACATTTTCAAAATGTCAGAAACGTTTTACTGTGAGACAAATGCCAAGAACAGTCCACATCCATGACTTTATTTATTATATATACACAAACCCAACTCTACATCTATTTCTTAAACTAATACTGTCCTATTGAAAGCAAAAAGCTATTACAAGCAAGTGGCTTCAAGTGGTACCCCCAGTACTAACCTAATGAATAGGAAATGGAATGCATGACCTTAACTTTTAACAAAGAATGCACAATATGTGGTTGAAATTGAACTATTTTCTTAATAATAATGTAAAACATAGACTAAAAGTTGATGAAGGGTTATGTAAACTTTTTTTGGTTTAATTTGCAATTCAAGAGTTTTCCTATTTGTTCTTTTAAACTACCAATAAAAACAAAGTAAAAAAAAAATACAATACTGTCCTTATCCCATTTATACATAAATCATTTAATATACTGATTTTGATTTAATGAGACAGAATAACCATAATCATATTTAATGATTATTAAATAAACCATTTAATTAATAGTCTGCTTTGGACTTTAAGCTTATTCTTCCTAAAACATTTAACTACTTAGTTAGGTCACATGATCAAAATTAACCCAACATACCATTTTAATTACTGCATATTAGTCAGGATTAATATGATAAATGCTTTAATCTAATAGTCTTATAATCTTTAACTAATAGACATATTCTTATATTATCATAGCTAAAAGCAAGAAGGTTCTAGGTTTGATTCTCAGATTCTTTTCCTTGCGGTGTATAGTAATACAATCGATCATTTAAGTCAGTCAATATATAGCAATTGACACTTGATAATATGTAAGTCTAAACAATGCCTTTAAATCAGAAGCATTATTTAAACTTTAAGCTAGTAATTATCTGAAAAAACAACAACATATTGCCAGCTATTAGCAGCTTCTAAATGACAAAAAACATTAAAAAAGGTCACTCCTGATTATTTTAAAGTGTCACAACCATTCTGAAAAAAAGGGTTTACAATTTAAAAACTAAATAATCCATGTCTAATAACAAATAATAGCTACAAAACATTAAGTAAAAATAAAAATGTAAGTTATAAACTCAATACATCTTTTACTTTTCCATTATGAAAATTCTAATAATTAAAATAAATATGTTTTGTTACTTCAGCAGTACAGTATAGCTCTCTAATGGTTACCATTATTGAGCTTTGAAGAAAGAGCAACAATTATCTGGCATGTATAGAGTACTAATGGATGGGGGATGGATCTGTGTGTAGGGTAGAACTCTTAAAAATTATTATATTTTAAAGCACACGCCACAACCATGCGCTGCTTTCCAGCATCACACGTCACTGCAACACAACAGCTGGTACCTTTACATAAGCTTCTTCTGCATCCTCTCTACCATATGGCTATAAACACATTGTGGCCACTGATTCATCTTGCTTTTATAGAATAGATTTAGGGAAAGTTTAATCAACGATTTGAAACAGTGTAAAAGATAAAATTTGAAAATAAATGTGGAAAAAAATGCAAATGTTCTTTTAAAATCTTTTTGAAAAACATATTACTAATAACTATTGTTTGTAAGTTGTTTGACTATTGTATTGTGGAGGGTTATAGACCATGTTGGCAAATTTTGGTTGTCCTCTGTTATTGTAAAACTAACAAAGTAATGTTTATTTGAATACAATAAATAACTTACACACACACACTGCCTGGCCAATATAAATGTCTCACACACTATAATGCTTCATTAGACCCTATTCGGTTTTCATTACATAATGCATCCGCTGTGGTATGGTAACCACAAGCTTTTGCAATGTCAAAACATTTATTGTCCAGAGTTGCAATCATTTTTCTCGAAATCTTGTGTTGATGGTGGAGATGTGAATCACTGCACAAAGTCTCCCAGCACATCCTAATTATTCTAAATGGGGTTCAGGTCTGGACTCTGTGATGGTCAGTCTATGATGAAGGAATAACCCAGTGCTTCAGTATTTTCAGGTCATCAGGTCATCCTGATTTTTTTTGTTAGGTAGTGTGTATGTGTATATCTAATAGTTTGAACATCTAATAGCTTCATCTTCTTTATACTATGTACTTAGCAACTGTGCTTGTAATTCTCTTTAATTCACTTATTTTCTAAGCAGCTTATGCTTCTTAAGTTTGCTGAAGGTGCAAGAGCCTATAAGAGTGCACTGCAAAAGAAACACCCTAGTGAAGTCATTAGTGTATCAAAGGATAGACATGCATCACACATTCCTCCACACATTCATGTCTAGAGGTTACCACAAATGATTTTAATACCTATACAGAATAATTAAATACTGAATATTCTTTGTCGGTCAATAAATATTTCTTTTGTGTTTGAAAATACTATTTTAATTATGGCTCCCTGAAAATGAAACATGCCTTGAACTTGACTAACATAAAAAAAACACCTGTTCAGAACATACAGAACTGCGAGGACAAGTCTAGACTAAACATCATTTAAAAAGACCTATTCTGCTTATAATGACTCACTTACTATATAATACACCTGTTCACCCCGAATGATCTGCCACTCCACATAGCGGAGACATCTATTCACTAAATCTGAAATATGACATTAAATTCTTTTATCGTGTCACCTTATATAAAAGGCCAGAACATTTTCTCACTTCTTATTTTTAGGTAGTGTTCATAAACAAAAAACAACATTGTATGAAAAAAGTTCTCTGTGACAGGGCTTAACAGGAGTTCTTTGTCTGGCATCCTAAAGGTCAGACTAAAGCTGCTAGTAGGATTCAGCACTAAGTGCTGGTCAATCATGACCTCCTATGTCAGACACTGAAAACCGTAAATGGCATTAAAGGAACAGCTTAAGTTGTCATGTCAATCCATTATAAATTTAATCCAAATTATGGGGTCCGTTAATGCAGTTGTGCATTCAATTGAGATTGTTCACTAAGCAGGAAGCTTAACTACTAAGCTTTGTTCATTGCTAAATACTAATTATGTAGGTAATTAATTTATTTCAGTTCTTATTCTTATTTTAGACAGAAAATAACATTTACTATTTTATATTTGACTTTTTTTAAAGCATTGCTATTAAATTTCTATATAACACAATTATGCAGAGAACAACAGAGCACCACAAGGCTCAAGGAAAAGCAAAATATTTGATGTCCTCCAAAAAGCATGTACTTTTCATGGTAATGTTCACATTTTAAAAACATCAACGTAAAGCGAACTGCAGATGTAAACCTGGATTATGAATAACTGGCTTGCCAAATGAATGAATAAATACTGTATTCTTAAATGTTTACTTTAGAATATATTGGAGTGACACATATAAATTTCGTACATTATAATAGCTTATAATCCATACATGTATAATTTATAACATTTATAGCTAAAGCTGAAAAGTGAATTAATTTAACCATTTTTTTCACCACTGGATAAAGAAAGTAAAAGAAAAAACTATTTTTTAAATGCAATTGAAAAATATGAATTAATCACTAAATATTTAAATTAACAAAATGTTAAAAAATGTATTTTTTAAAAACTTTATCTGTCCTTTATCTACAGTATAATCACTGAACTTGATGCAAGTAACCTTTGGCCATTTTGACATGTTGTGTCAGTGTTAGTGTGAGTGCAGTAAACAACAGATAATCCTTAATTTAATTACTGATGACGACTTGTAAAATGTGATCTAAATACTGATCAGGTTTGGGGTGGGTGCTGACTGAGAGAAAAGTAAGGAAACAGCCCAGACAGGCAGCTCATCACAGGGCATGTTTCTATTTCTCTTGCACCTTTACCAAGGCTTCTACCTATGCATCAGTTAAATACAGTAAGTACATATACAGTAATGCTAGTCACGTTATAGTGTGACTTATTTTGAGGCAGTCATAGGCTTCTGGTTAAGTAAACCTGAAGGTCCCTGGTTCGATTCCCGGTCTCACCAAGCATTATAGCTGGAGTGTTCTTGGGCAAGGCCCCTAACCCCAATTGCTCTCCGGGTGCCATGTATGGGGCTGCCCACCACTTTGGACAAGTGCGCTCACTTTAGTGTGTATATGTGTGTTTCACTGCATGGATGGCTTAAATGTGGAGGACAAATTCTTCTGTGTGTAAGCTCTAAAGGCAAAATTGATCACATTCACTTCTTTTACTTTCACACAAGATGACCTCTAAAAGAGATACCTCACAAAATGAGTTGATTCAGCATTACAAAATCAATTCATTCCTATATCTCTTGGTGACTTCCTTTTAAATAAAATATTTTCCTAACAAAACATTTAATGCTTCTTCCATAAAAAGGTTTTTTGGCACCCTACTCTTACTCAAAAGCTTTCTCACATCTTAGATCAGCTTTCATATAACCATACATTCAGAAAAAAAAATGCAGCAAATGTCATTCATTTTATACAATTTGGTAAGCCATTCAACCAATTCTGGTGCTTTCATTTAAAAAAAAAAAAACCTTTATTTCCAACATACTGACCTAATACTATAGCGACACCACTCAGCTGTAAAAACTTAAATTGCTTGTCAAATATCAAAGAAGCCAGAAGAAATGCTCACATAATATTCAGTGCACTAAAATAGCCATTCAGTCATCAATTGCAATTTTCATAATGATGTCACAACCAACACAAGAGAAAAAAACAATATAAAATATAAAACAATAAACATTAATATGTCCCTTAAGAATGAATTTTATTGAACAATGAAAATATCTTTAGTTAAGGTACAGACCGCAAGGTTTTCTACAGCAGCAGCACATTTAGCTGCATATGACCTTTGATGACGCAATGACACTTGGGAATTGCGGCCAATTACGGTCATTCACATCAGACATTTTGTGATTTAGTTTCCACTTACTTCCAAATGTTAGTCAGTTCAGGTTTCAACTATTTTGCCTTCACTGTACAGTCATAGTCATACAATTTTTTTTACAGTACATCATAAGTTCTGTGATTGTAACCTATAAAGAATATAAAACATACCAAATAAGCCCCAATTTAAAAGCATGTCAGATTTTTTTATGCCTCTGATATCACTGATTATAATGTATTCATCCGTTTATCACAATTAATTGCCATTAAATGTGTTTGTAACATGTGTCACTATGGGTTCTTATAGCATAAGAAAACATGCTTAAATTTGAAGCTAAGCTCAAATTAACAGCAGAATTAGTGACATTTGTGTCATTAAGTAAATAAAGGTGATATGTAAATTATTAGACTTGTAAATTCATGCATTGAAGCCTTTGGCTCAATATTTTTCAATTGGTTGAAGACGTAACAAGTACGTTTAAGTAAGCATTGATTTCCTTTCTACAAACCATATAATTATTGGCACACCAATAACTAGTTTTTTTAATTGATAATGATTGTATGCAGCAAACCTTTTTAAAATGTTCAAATCAAAGTGGGTTTAAATGTTTACTGGAAACAATAATTCAGTTTTGATTTCTAACACAAAAACAAGTTACCACAGGACTACCCAATGTAATCCCATAAGTCAAGGATCTGCATCACCTGCTTGTTTTTGTTATTGACAAGCTAATACTGTTTTTACAAGGGTCTGATGATATGGAAATGATCTTTCCAGGGATGTTTGCATGAATAATGGTAAATAAACAGAACAAAATGACTGGTTTTGCAGTCACTGTACTCCTTTCCCATTTTCCACATCTTAAGTTACATGCCAGAATATTTAGCATCTTGGAAAATAGACATATTCACACATTCTGCATGACTTCTTATTTTATACATCAGGAAAAAAAAACTTTTATCTATAACTTAACCACAAACACTGAATAAGGTACTGTTTTTAATAAAAGAAAAATGAATTAGTGACTGAGAAACAGTCATGTTAATCAGTTTTTTTATACGAACTTGTATGGGAGTATAACTGTCATTCCATAATACAATTACAATTATTAGATATTATTTTATTGCAGGGTCAATATTGTTCACTAATCTCTGCTTTCCTTTTAAATAATTTCATTAATTATTACAAATATTACCTATAATTATTTATATGTTTTTTTGACATTCAGAATATAAGGCTTTTTCCACATGTACTATTACAAATTTGGGGCTTTGTATATATTTTTATTTATTGGGGTGATGGGTGTGATACTGTTGGCAACACCAGTTTATTGAAAAACACACGCCTCTACAGTGGTAGCAGTTTCCTAGAGTTTGCAAGTTTTATTATACTTTTCGATACGAGTATGCGCATGTGACAGGGAGATTTTTGGCTGCTGTAAAAAAAATCTTTTTGTAGAATGAAATAGAAAAATATAATCTATCCTATGTTAAATGCAAAATAAAACTTTACTTGTGCAGGATATTAACCATAACTCTGTTTCTCTATCTCTATTCTTGTTTCTCTGAATGTTTTTAGAATGTGAGAGTGCATAAGCAAGTTCTAACTATAGAATATCAACGATGCATGTTGACATCGGGTACAACATTACAGAAATGTACTGGAAAGGAAACATCAGGTTAAAAGCCATTCTAATTTGGAAACTAGAGTACAGATTAATGATCATTAAGAGAATCTCTTACCTTAAGTAAACTACTTGAATCTGTAAACATCTAAAAGTTGTCTTAATCTACCTCTACTGTGTGAAAGGTTATATATGGCTGGAAAAACCAGCAGTGTTTTAGTCACACGTTCTTCACATGATTATAAAAAAAAAAAAACAACAAACAATTGGAGAAAGAACAGGACCAGCACCTTTCGCCCACAAATTTTTTATGGCAATGAAAAAGGGTAAAAGATTACATAGCACTGGAACTTCCAGTTAATCTTGAGTGGCAGGTCAGAAACATGCCACATATTGAAAAGGGAAAAGTGATAGAACATGCTGTGCAGATGAGATTTAATTCGTCTGTTCTTTTGTATTTGGAACACCTGCAAAAAAAAGCAGTGGGAAAAATATTTTAATGTCGTTCCCAACTCTGTCCTTTTCTTGCCTTTAATCAATTATGCCTACACAAGAGCAGGTTCAAAGAACTGTCTTAGAAGAAATGCAGATACAGCCAACCACCTTGATTCTTTAATATGTTTTGTAGTAAAACAAATGTAAATTATTATCTCATCACCATCTGAGGAGCACCGCCAGAAGGGCCCAAGCCTATCCAGGAGATAACGTTTTGGGCGATAGGCAGATACATCCAGGACAGTACGGCAATCCATTGCTGTGCGCGCGCGCACACACACACACACACACACACACACACACACACACACACAGTGTGAAGGGTTTTGTAACATTAAACGTTTGATTGGAAAAAATGTCACGAGTAGCATTTGTTTTTGTTAAACCTGCTCTTTCCTCATTTCATAGCAGTCTTAAAAATAATTTGCAAAATCTAACACATGATCAAAGGAAACTTTTTTTGATTTTTAATCATTTCTTCCTAACATAGATAATTGCACTTAGCCGCACATAATTTAATGCTTACTTTTCTGGCTGCACATAAAAGTGCTTTGTGGTTATTTTTTCATAAATATGTGATTAAATAACTTTAACTTGAAATAAATTTTGGCTGCATGCTTTGATTTTACAGTTTTTGAAGTTTACAACAAGTAATAATGTATTTTAAAATTAGCTCAAATGATCTTTTACAAGGGCGGCACGGTGGCTTAGTGGTTAGCACGTTCGCCTCTCAGCGCTAGGGATTCCTGGTTCGAATCCCCATCTGGGTGGAGTTTCCATGTTCTCCCCGTGTCTGCGTGGGTTTCCTCCGGGTTCTCCAGTTTCCTCCCACAGTCCAAAAACATGGATCAAGTTAATTGAATTCTCAAAATTGCCCCCTATAGAGTGTGTCTGTGTGAGTGAGTGTATGCCCAGCGATGGATTGGCGCCCTGTCCTGGGTCTATCTGCCCAGCGCCCGAGACGATCTCCCCTGGATGGGCATGGGGAACCCCACCGCGACCCTAATAGAGGATAAGTGGGAGATAATGAATGAATGAATGATCTTTTACACTTTAGTGTGTACCTGTTACATTTACAGTGTAACTACTTGGACTAAAGTAGTGGGAGGGCTCGTCAGTTCTGCTTGCAGCTATATTTACAATTGTCTTTACCACACCTTCTTTTCCAAACCTTTCGACACTGTGTGATTAACCACAGCACATCTCAGCAGATCATTTTATGTTTATTGGAAAATCCATTCCAAACACCAAAACATGTCAGAATTCAGCCAAATGACTCATGCTGCCATAACTACGGTAAATGATCACTCCCAGGAGAGAAAATGTCTCAGAACACATTACTGAATTGCCAACAACAAGAATTGTCAATTACATATATGAGAATGGACAAAGTGATACATTAAGTTGCATAAATGCATACATAATTAAACAAGATATTAAATACAAAACATATTTGTAAAACAATTTAATATGATTACTTAAAGAAATATGCTAAAATAAGTGACATTACATATACCAGCACAGCACAACAAAAATTGTGCAGATGTTCCATATCTATTTCAGGTGTAATACTTTTTAAATTAAAATTGACACAAATTTGGCTTTGCCACACATTTTAAATAATGTTAAAATAAAATATCTTCATGCAGAACAAAAATCCTTAAGTGGAGTTTGGAAAACTAAAGTATGTAGTCAGAAATAAGGACATTATACTTAAATTTTTTTCATGATATATTGCCTATTAAATTGCCGTTAATACCATAAGTGTGTTACTGTAGTTGCTTTCACTACCCAGTGTTTTTTAGCCTAACTATAACTATAACTTTTTTTAATTTACTTTTTAAACTAGTCTTTAGCATGATAATGGTAAGGATTCTGATTTGAATCCCAAGCTGGCCGGAGTATCAATGTTCTCCCCATGTCCACGTGGGTTTTCTTCCAGGTTCTCCGGGTCCTCCCGCAGTCCAAAAATATGGAGTCATGGTAAACTGAATGCTCTAAATTGCCCAAGATAGTGTGTGTTTGTGTGTCTGTGTGAGTGAGTGTGTGCCCTGTGATAGATTGGTGCCCTGTCCTGGGTGTATCTGCCCAGCTTCCGAAACGTTCACCCCATAATGGGCATAGGGAACCCCCCCCACCCCGCGAGCCTAGTAGAGGATTAAGTAGAAGATAATGAACACATAAATTCATATTTATATTTCACTTGATATTTGAATGTATACAGTAAAACTTGTGATCACTTTTGTATTCACATTAAATGCTCTCAAAATATTAATGAATTTGCTGCTATTATCAACATAATCAGTCTAATTTTAAGCATATTGTTCAATTAAGTGCAGAGCCAGCATTGATCAAAAATGTAATGTCCCATCAATAGATTTTTTTGTGAGGTATGATTTAAAAAAATATATATATATAACCAGTTACATGCAAATGTTTACAAAGTTTAAGACATTGGCTGAATCTTTTAGCATGGATATGGTATTGAGAGGATTGTGTGGTCACTGTTAAAAGAGCAATACAATTACAATGCAAAGAATCTTCAACATTTATCTTTCAATATCTTGCATTGAGCGTCCATTCAAAACAGAGTAAATTGACAAAACTACATAAAAAATTCTAATCATGAAAAAAGTTATAAACAATTTTCTGTTTTTGGTTGCTTAAAAATATCCTCAAAAATATGACCCCTTAGTAATATTTTTACCAATTTTAATAATAATAAAATAAACACAAAACAGCTGAACCTTTTAATATTAATGTTTTTTTTATTAAAGTTATCATAATAATACTTCTAAAATAATACCCTCGAACCACTGATATCTAAAAAAAAAATGCAATCAAACATTACCATTAAACTCATTTTATACTATCCGAATGCTACAAAACAAAACAAACATGTTTACAGTGGTCACATTTTGTTGAAACAGCTTTTCCCTTTATTAAGTCTTCAGGGAGGTCCTTAAAATTTTGGAGTGAGTTGTGGGAATTTGTCTCTATTTATTCCAAAGATCACTTCTGAGGTCAAGCTCTGATAACAGAAACAACATTGCCACTTTTCAAACTCATTCAGTAGGGCTGGGGCTCATTATAGGTCGCATGAAACACTTTTCAACATGTCCTTATAGACTATAGATATGCACTTAACACAGCGAAAAAGGTACTTTCACTGTCATTCCTTAAACTGAATGACAAAGAAAAAAGAAAATCTTTGTATAAAGTTGTCTAAACCTCAGATATTTGAGCCTAGATGTCAACATGTTATTACTTTCCACTTTCTTTATTTATTCGTTAATTATTATGGATAATTTTGGGGGCAAAAAGGTAGACTTCAGCATCTTAAATGTCAATATTTTCTGTTTATTAATTTATTATTTTAATAAACTAAAGGCTCAATTTATATGCTTCCACTGCAATGTTACATTTACTACTGTACATTTTATCAGGGTTCCCACATTATGTGGACATTTGAATGCAACTCATTTGCATCCTGTAACTAGAACCTATTTATGAATTTATCTTTTATGGGGTTATACATTTTTACAAACCGGGAGCTGCTACTACAAAAGCTGTATTTAAAAATACAATGCTAATAATGTACAAGTGGAGCATTACCCAGTATTTCATACAACGAGGCTCCCAGTCATTGTTTTTTTGACTACTGTTGCCCAATTAACGCTCAACACACAAAAAACAGACAAACCTATCAGACATCAACTTCAGTAAATAAGCCAAAGTTTTAAAAATTATTTAAACTAATTAAAAACAAGCCCAAATAAAATTTACAATTGTAATAAAAAAACAACTGGCAGAGATATGGTTACATTTGAAGGTTTGTGTAATTTACAAAAAATTTAGCCACTTAAGTAATGTCATCCAATGTGCACGTGTTACCATGTGATGTGACCTGGGGGATCATAGTGTTGCCACAACAACCAACAACCAAGAACTTCCTATTCAAAGGCCATTTAAACATTAGCATGATCTTGAACAGAACTGAGCCTTTTATATGTCAATACGATGTATTTTAGGGTGCTAAAAAAAACACAAAGGCCCATTCACTGGAAAATAGCAGCATTTTTGAATCGATACAAATTTTGAAGATGTTTTACCATTTTAATTTTCCAAAATTGGCTAATTGGTCAACTGGTTTACAGAAACCCTGACCCATATTGCTCTGAAGGAGATGCATGACAAATTTTATTTATCTGTAAATTGAAGCTACTGGTGAGTTCAACAATTTAAAAAGAAAAAAAAGGTAATAGAAAAGAAAATGTTGACCATTCGATCCCATAAATTCTTTTGCTTATCTGCTTAAATGCAGTAAATTTTATGATTAATGACTTGTATTATTAAACCTGTATTTTCCCCAAGACATTTAATTCTACCACTGATGCATCTCAGATTTATCTGGAGCTCTGCAGATAAAACTTGCCTCTGTGCTTTTAAAGTGTGGGAGCACTTCACCCATAAACACAACAATGTGGTGCTCTGTCAGATTTGCTAAACTGGAGATGGCTTTTCACAATAGTACAACTACTATACACAAGCATTTAAAGTGCAAACTGCGACATAGGTTTAGTTTACCTGTTTTTTTTCTTATTTAAACATATTATATTAAGACTTTTAACAGACTTAATATGTTTCTGTTTGTAGTTGTGCATTACTAACCGTGTCTTCCTCATCCTGTGTAGATACATGCAGCTTTTCTTAATACAGCTGATGCTTTCATATCACGTTCTGATAAATTTGAATGTCCGCGCTTGTATATAGTCAACAAAAAATATAAAGTCAACATATTGTGGACAATAAAATCCTACATTTTATTGACTATGTTTGTGGTATCATGTCATATGTGCAGTCATAAGTACAGTTAATGCAGTTTTTTTCATCTTGTTACCTGGTAATTTAATCATTTAAAGTTACAACTATTTAAAAAAAAAAAAAAAAAAAAAATATATATATATATATATATATATATATATATATATATACACATTTTTACGTCTAGTATTTTTGGTAAGACATTTCAGTAATAGTAAAAGACGCTATATATTAAATATTCCACTATAATTCTAATGTGATAAATATTACACCTGAATTATTGAATCTCTTGTGGCTGAGATTTTTTTTTTTCATTTTTCATTATTTTGGAGAAGTTATTTTAATTCCAAACACAATCAATTTAGAGTAATAATTTTTAGATTAATCAACTAATCGAAGAAATAAAAAAAAATCATATTAATCTATAGAAAATGAATAATTTTGTGCAGTCCTATGCAATACTATCATGCAAACAAATGTATATTAAGTTTTGAATATTTTAACAGCTTTAGAATTTTGAGAGGGGGGTATATGGTTACATAAAATGCCACTCCTACCATATTTTATATTATACACCCTACTGGAAATTAACCAAAGGAAAAAATAAAGGAACAAAAGCGCAACTACAGTATAAGACAATGTGTGGCTGATAAAAGTTCTGAAAGCATGCTGACATGTTTGACGGTATGATTTAGTGAGTAGCACCCAAAGATGTCAGGTGAAATTTGCTTTACTCTTTGGGTAAAGCTTCTTTGCAATATTCTGAAATTTATATGTGGAAATTTGTGTTTATCAAGTCAAAAACACAATAAATGTATTCAAAGTTAATAATAAAATCTGTCTTATAAATGTGTTTGATTATTTCATAATATTAAGGATTTTGATGTCTTGGAGTATATACACAAAAATAAGATCTTACTTTAGACCTTACTTTGCGCACGGGGCATAGTCCAGTGGCATAGCATGTTTTTGTCCCCCAGAAAAGGTAAAGTAGTTAATTATTACCTTAATGACCGAAGGGCATTAGTAAGGACCCAACAAAGTAACTAACAGGGTTATGTGACTAGACATCAGGTACTGAAAACAGCTCCCTGGTTACCATTGTTTCTTAGAGATACTGAATATGCATAAATATAAAAGTATTTAAAAATAAATGTGTGTATGTAAATGAGGTGTAATAAATTAGGTATACAGTATATATATATATATATATATATATATATATATATATATATATATATATAAATATACATGAACTAAGAAACTAAGAATGCTTTCAAAAATATAAATAATAATTATTTATTTGTATCAATTTATATCAATTTACAAAATGCAAGTAAGCAAAAAAAAGGAAAATCAAAATCAAAATATTTTTTGTTGTTGCCTTGAAATTCTAAATCATCAATTCTTTAGGTACATTTGCACAAAATCAGGGATTTT